>ALYI01003648.1:0-69539 GCA_001969225.1 Ceriporiopsis andreanae CBS 279.92 | reverse complement strand
TTACAGCGAGATGGATCCTGCTATGTTCTAACGCATATATTTAGCTTCATGAAGAATGTATACACCACATTCTCTTTTGACAGAGGCGCTGTTGGGTTCGCTGCTCTCGCATGACTCGAGGACTAGACAGAGAATAATGTGAACCTGCAAAGATAGGGTGTTCTAGAATACGATGTTCGCGCATCTCGGATTATGCATCCCTGCCATGGGAAAATAATTGCATCGGCTGTCTTTTCCACAAATCTGCAATCATCGTCCGAAGCTTTCTGCCGCAATTTGGTCGAACTTGAGGGAGACGATTCGCTTTGGGGGTTTCAATGTCGTACGGAGCTCGCGTACCTCGATAAGGGTGCCGCAACGTATGCTGTGGCGTGCCCGATAATGGGTCACTCAATGCTTGCAATTGCTCTTGTCACCGTATACTTTAGTGAACTATCGCTGGGTTGTGGTTGCGCCAAAAAAACCGACGTGCTGCAGTACACTAGACTCGTCAGACCGCTGCGGTCAGTCTCAGTTACGTGTTGAATACTGCCTGGCAATTGCTAGTCCGCGTCTTGACTACAGTCTGCTCGAGTCAGATCGACTCTCGACGAAGCCATCTCTCGCGTCGCGACACAACTTGAAATTCTGAATTAGCAAGCTGCAAAAATGTTCAAACTTCAGCACAGACAGATACAATTCTCAAAGAAAACATGGACACACTGGGAATTGAACCCAGCACCTCTCGCATGCTAAGCGAGCGTGATAACCAACTACACCATGTGCCCATACAAAAAACAATCCAGGAGATAGTCCTGGCCGCAGAAGCGGAAAGCTGTCAGCAGTTGCAAGAGGCAATCCGCAGCAGCCTCGCGCCACAACCCGCCTCGCCCACTATTCACTTGAGGCTCTGTTCCCAAAAATCACGTATAGGTGACAAGCAATGTATTAGCCCCCTGGAAAACACGAACAATGATAAGCAGGCAGCTGTGGGCGTGACCGGTATGCCGTCAGGATTTAGGGACTGTTAAGATAGTCATGTGCGCAGTATCTAAGCCCTGGCCCTTGATCGACTTCAAGTGGCCGGCAAGTTCTTCACAAAACCCAACTTTATCCGGAAGCTACGATAAACTCAGTGCATTGCGGTAGTGGGTCGCAACATATGCATACCTGATACTGAGTGACCGCAGCTGACGTGCTCGGCATGACGAACAGCAGCGTCTCGTTGTACGGAGAGTGATCTGCGTGGACTGCATGTCAGTAGTTCCCGCTAAGTTGCAACGCCACACGCACCACCTAGTTCGTGAACGACTTTTATGGGCCGTAGACCCCACGCGATACCTTCCACAGCCGCCTTGGCCCGTTTCTTGCCCTTTACGGCCCGTTTCTTCTTAAGCGAAGTCTCAGACTGATCCGCGAGTTCGGCTGCGGCCGGTGCAGCAGATGGGCTAGCGGTCTTGCAAGCCTCCGTGCAGAAAATATTTCCGATCTCGCCACCAACGAAGCATACAATGGCGGGACGATAGCGGCCGATCTTGGAAAGGAGGCTCGGGACACCCTCGACCATGTCTCGTTTAGAGAGTTGCTTGGCCTGCTCGGATGTTAGTGACAGATCAGAACGGGCCGTCTGAGATGCACCCACCGCTGAGGTAGGACGTTCGACGAGATCGGTCTAACAGCAAATCAGCGACCGCCCATGGAACATTCGAGACGACGAACTTACCAGCCCCAAGTTGTAGTTTGTGGCGAGCAGTGGCTCCTCCGACGGCTTTAGCAGCCGATCCGTCAAGCCTACGGTCAATAAACTCAGATGATCGACCATAAGTGGCAGCACGAATATAGTACCTGAAAGGTGCAAGCACCTCCAGAAGTGATTGGTAGGATGCGCAAAATGAAAGCCGACCTCCGCGGACTTGTATCCCGGGCTAGGGTTCGTTCATTAGGTCAGGACAGCAGCATGACAAGAGAGCGAGCACGGACTTGATCCCACAGAACAGGACTATGACAGTATTAGTGCAACGGCGTGAAGACGTACTTAGAAGCACGCACCATCCAGTCCAGGCTTCAAGCGATCAGTCAAGACATCCAGGTGTGCGAATACCTCCGGCGGTGCGTATTCGGTCTTGACCGCCGTAACGCGTATTTTCTTGACACCCTGCAAAGCTTCCGGACCCTCTGCTTTCCTTTTACAACCAGAGCGTATCCGCGACGCAACCACGACCTCCGTGATGTCTACCTGAGTGTGCTGGACGCCAGCGAGCTCCGAGCCCCCTGACAACTCTATATGAGAGTCTGCGATCTCTGTCTTTACCATCTTGGGAAGGGCTGAGTTGATACTGCCGGTCGAGTTGTGTGGTGGGTCTGCGTGGCCTCCCCTGAAGGAGGCAGCTCAGCCTAGCTGTGAGAATCAGTGTAGGTTCGAACAAAAGTGTTAAGCGAGTAAGCGGAACCAGAACCGCAGGCGTCAACACGAACTGAGCGCCCGCTGCTCATGTATACGGCCCTCGGGCTAACGAGGTTTGCACTTCGGCGCTAAACCTGAGTTACGTTACGTAACGTAGTTAGCTTATGAAAATCAGTTCTCAGTTCTCGCGTACGGCGATCAGAGACGCGCTAGCGGGCTCATCGTGCATGACGCGTGACGGCTTGACCAAGACCTGTCATATCCAACCATGTATCTACAGACGTCAGGAAGTTGCAAAGCAAGTAGACGGCCAGCTCTATATGCCATTATTTTACGGAAGCACGACGATCTCTCACGGAACCTGCACGCGCTGCTCTTGCTCGCTGAGGTCCCTTCTGTGCATCTCGCGATCGATGGCCCACCGGACGGCCTCTTCGACGTTGGCAGCTTCGTGGGACGGCACATGTGTGGGCGGCCCGTCAGAAGGTTCGTACACGCCCGTGCGGACCAGCACGGACTGCCAGCCCGCGCCATTCGCGCCTGCGATGTCTGAAAGGTGACGTGTAAGGCGCAATAGGATCTTATGAGATGGGGCTCGCCCTGACCTGATTCTGGGTTGTCTTAGGCAGATAAAAGGAATCGTCAAGCAAGGGACATGCAATGACCGACTTCCGGTACTTACCGCCAATCATATACCTGAAAAAGAAAACAGAAATCATTCAATTGCAGCACGGTGGCTTTGGCTCCCGACTTACACGGTCGGCGTACGGTGGATCGGGCATCCATACAACTCTTCCACTCTATCGCGGATGACTTGCTCGGCAAACTTGTAAGTGGCCGCAGTCGGCTTCCCGTATTGCGTGTACGGATACGTAGAACCGGTCAATTCCTTCAAGGAGGATCAGCGTTCGATGTCAACCGGTCGATAGTACAGAACAACAAGATGTTACCTTGTACACTGCTTGGAAAGCCACCCTAAAGCCGCCTTGTCCGATCCGTGGACGATCGAACTCCGTCCTCCAAATAAGGTCGGGATTGCAGAAGATGAGCTCGACGCTGTTGTCATGTTTGTAAGGGCCTCCGATGATACCGCCTGACTGTAACACGTCGCAGACAACCTGCGTATCGAGAGCCCAGTTCCGGGGATCATGGTAGACAAATACAGCACGAATGGCGGTCTGAGAGAAGTCGACTGGCTAGATGGAAGTGTCAATCGAGACACAGACAGCAACAAGTACGAGCGACATGCCTTGGTACTTGCACGTTCGGCCTCTGTGAGGTCGTAGAATGGCCAAACACTGTATATGATTAAATTTCACGCGTCCACTGAATGGTAAATTGTACGGCATACGTTGGATTCCACGCTTTCACATCCAGAGGAGTGTAGGCGCGTTTGTATCCATATCTGAGGATATTAGCTCAGGGGCGCACCATGTGGTGTGTTTAAAATCAAAGGCAGACCTTTCAGCTACTTTTCTGATATCGTCGTTCCTGCCTCCGAGGACAAGGACTGGCTCGTCAGCATATTTGTGAACAACTGTCTTCAAAACGGTGTGGGCTTGAATGAACTGAGTAGGTTGGATCTGTACACCGTTTTACATTAGTCATATACCGTCTCGCACACTTTGTGGCGTACTTCGATCCCTAAATGAGACGTCAATCTCTGGCATCTTTCCTCTTCTCCAAGTCCGCCACCATTGGTCATCTGAACAGCGAGTCAGCGTGCAGCCAAGTGTAGTGAGTTAAATCACGAACCAAAATAAAGGGAATCTTCCTGTCTATGTATATGAGGACCTCATGAGCTACGATCCGTAACACGACTCACATATTCAGTGGGTTGTTTCCTCGCAGGATGGTAAGGGCGCGTTTGGCTGTTGGCAAAGCCGTAGCACCGCGCACTAGGACTCCATCCTGCAGTACTGTCACGCATATGAAGCCTTTTGAAGTTCATAAACGACATACTATGTCAAACGCGAACACAAGGGGCGGCTCTGGCGTGTGCTGACTGACACTGCCTGCGTTCCCGGAACGTGAGTGATTGTGTCACTGTCGTCGAACAGAACGCGACATACTAATGATTTCTCGCCTTGAGTCATAACAGAGAGCGTGAGGGAGCCTCCAAGGTTGCGACCGCCTTGCATGGGAGCGGAACGCGGTGCGCAACATGATGGTCGCGGCCAAGAACAGAAGCGCCCATGCACACATCCGTCGCCGCATTTGTCTCCGCTCGTCACTTGCTCTTCGCAGTCACCCGTCGTGGGCGTATTCAAGACGGCACACTTCAGACCGGGTACACTCTACATTCGGCCCCTACGCCCTATTCCCTTGCTTTTTCCGCATTGCACACACGTCAAATACCACTGCAACAATTTCTACGCACTGCGTTCACGGACACTCAGCGAAGATGTCCTTAACAAGAGGAGGCCTATTCACATTCCCCGTGGAGATTCTCGAGCATATATTGATGTATGTTGACGCGGAAGATGTTGCGTCGTGTCGACAAGTGAGTTTCCGAGAAATTCCACACTGCAAACACTAAAATATTGTATCTAGGTATGCCGAGAGTTCCACACACTCATACAGCATTCCCTTGAGCTCGAGTACAAGATGGAGTGTCACATTACACGAATAATGGATGGGGACCGCACAAGTGGCAGCTTGAACCTCCGGCAACGGCTGCAAGGAGTACGACAAGCTCGCCAGGCGTGGAGGTCGCTGAAATATCGCATGGAGTCGTGGATCGCACAGACCGAAGGGCCCATCGAGATATTCGGGTCTATGTACATGCAGAGGACTGCGAACGGCATGGGTGTCAAGATTGACGAGCTCCCCTCCCCTTCCCGCGGTATCACAAGTCGGTCGTGGACGTTACCAGACCTCGGCTTCTCTTTTGAGGACTTTACGTACGACGCTGCACAAGACTTACTCGTTGTCGTTCGAAAAGAGTACGCCCCTTCCGGCTCCTGTAATCTTCTTCCTGACCTTTCTGCAGGGCACATATAACCTACCTGCACATGATATGCGCGTCCACTGGCAAACCCCACCCGCACGCACCGTCTTCACCTCTGTCATTCTCCCACGCCGAGCGTGACTACGACGACAGTGATATCCGTGTGTACAAAGGTCTTTTGGCTCTCATTTTTTCCGAAGGCGAATTCGCCACCCAGGGATTTTACGCTTGGGATTGGAAAACTGGTCGCGTCTTAGTAGTAAGCAATCTAACTTAGCTCTCACACGACGAGCGCATCTCACGCACAGCACCAGCACCTGTACCAACGCGGTATTACTTGGCCACAAGCCAAGGTCTACTTCACAATCTGGGATGATGAGCATGTCCTAATACCGATTCCCGACCCGCTCGCCGATGGTGCACAATTGTCTATCATCAACTGTTACGGCGAAGACAAACAGACCCTATGCACCACCTTCCAAGACGTCCTGCGTTCCGCAAGACTCACCCTCAACCTCCCACGGCTCAGCGCGAACGCGTACTACGACTCGATCGACATCTGCCGTGACACCTCGACCGTGAGCCCCTCGGACACGCGCACGGGCGTCGCGTTCTGCCCGGACCACCGCGCGCGGCTCATCACGGTTACAATAGGCATCGAGGACACGTTTGGCGACCTTACGCACACCGGCCAGTACGTGCTCATCATCCCGTGGAGCGCGGTCGACAAGCGGCTACACGGCCGCAAGCGCGTCGTTCCGTGGAAGAGCTGGTCGCGCGACGCGCACCTCCTGTGCTGCCCGCAGGCTGCTAATTCGCAGCAGCCTATATTTGGCGCGTGCGGCGGTCGGTATGCCTCTTGCCAGCTCGTCGGCGGAAAGAACGTCATCGTGATCTACGACTTCGCGTCGATGCCTGCTTTGCGGATGGACCAAGCCGATGTACCTCCTTCGGACAAAATCCAGTACATATTCGAGCCCACTGTCGTCAAGGATCCCTTGATATGGGCTGATAGCCTCGAGGTGGGCCTGCCTCACCGACGGATCGTCTCAGATATCGTGCTGGGGGACGACCAATATGTCATGATCAGCGAAGATTGTGTGATGATCTACACAAAAGAAGACAGGTACGACTGCTATACCTACTCGTGCATAACACAGAAATTGACCACCTACAGCAGCAGACCTATGCGCGTCCTTTCATTCTAGCATACACCACATTTCAACCCATTTATCACCCCTGGATTCACTACTTACCCATCCCATGTATTACACGCCTAGATAGACGCATGTAGTTCCTCTACACTCTCACACTCACACTCGTGCTCTTACTCTCCTGTTGACCTGAGGTTCACGTTTGTGACGCCTACTTTATAGCCCGGGCGCCGTAAGAAACGCTAATCGGAGTGGTGATGCATATACGATTCAGGTGTACAGTGCCACGAGTGGAATATAAGCATACGGCCGTAAAGCACTACCGGAGCGTTTTCACCCTCTGCCTCACTTCCTTGTCGAGATCAGCACCACGACCCTTCGCCTTTCCAAAGATGACGACCGTACCCTGCAAACCGGCTCTTGCAGTCCGTCCCGCGCGGTGCAACAGGTCGATATTGTTCCGTGGCGCGTCCACGACGAAGACGTGTTTGACGTCCGGTGTGAAGTCAAGGCCGCGCGACAGTAGAGACGTCGTGATGAGCACATGAGGCTCGTTCTCCTCTACCATCTTCGCCTCACTTCCCTCTACAGGCGCCGCAACAGGCGGCTCGGCCGCGCTCTCGCTGGAGTGCATGATCGGGCGCAGGAACCCGTCCAGATGGTGGTTGCTCCCGCGCTTCCTCGCCCCCGCCGCGCCCGTCATCGCGATATTCGGCACACCGTTCTCGCTAAGGTACTTCCCAAACTCCTCGACCTTCGTGTTCTTGTTGCAGAACACAATGATCTTCGAGCGACGCCCGACTCCCTGGTGCATGTCACGGTACCAGATGCGCTTGATGCGCGACTCGACGTCCGCCGCGCGATTCCCGCCGGTCCACGACGCGTGCTCGAGCTTCAGCGATGACGGCAGGTGGTGCAGATTCGGCGAAACGAGGCGCTTCAGCTGTGGGTGGTGGCCGTCGAGGTAGGTCGCCAGCGAGCTCGGGATCGTAGCGGATGTAATGAGGAAGTTGAATGGATACTTGTACACGACGGGTTCCGATTTTACCTTACCATTGGCGGCAGATTGAGCTGCTGCTGGGATAGGTTGGTTACGCGCGGCTGCGACGTCGGACAAAATCAATTCAGTTGTCTCCCTGAAATCGTTGTCTGAAAATATCATCAGACTCGAGTTAGAGATGTAGACAGTGAAAACGTGCCCACCAAACAAGACGTCCGCCTCGTCGACGACAACCCATTCCACGTTGTGCAAACCAAGCTCCGGTTGGCCGACGACGAACGGCTTCCTGTGCACCTTTCGGCCCTTCTCGTCCACGTCCCAAGTATCCTCGATGTTCCTCTGTGCTGCTTCCCAATTCCACCCGTGACCGCGTACCATCTCCATGATTTTATTTGGCGTGCCAACTAGCACGTCTAACGGTCGGGCCGTCGCCTTGTTGATCTCAAACTCGCCACCAGAGTTGTTGTCGGAAAACATGGATGACATTTTCGACGCGGTGACGTTCCGAGTCATCGTGCTGGGAACATTGGCTTTTGAAGCGCACATTACGCGTAATTTGATGTTGTGCAGTAGAGCCTTCGCCGTAGAAGACAACTGACGAGAAAGCTCGTGTGTTGGAGCAAGTACTAGCGCGCGAGGGTTGAACGCGAACTTCTTGTCCCGTTTATCTGATCGCTCCTCCGCCGACGAGAGCTCGGTCGTCTTCAAGTCCTGCAGCATCGGGAGCATGTATGCCAACGACTTTCCCGACCCTGTCTCACTCGCCAGTAAGAACTCGCGCCACCGTGACGCCGCCGCCTCTTCCTTGGTCTTCCACGGGTACAACACGTGCTTCAGCGCGAGACCCTGGATGGCCGTGGGTTCTGCGTGTGGGCCCAGCACGTCAACGACGGAATTGAGCAGCCCTGGCATCAGAGGAGGGGAGGTGAACTCGGACGGCAGGCTTTTGACAGGCTCAGAGCGCACCGACCTGTCGAACTCGTCCTCGAGGGAGTTATCAACTTTGGGCTTGTCTGCGCGATATGCACTGCGTCGTCGGAATGCACCCTCCTCATTGACAGGTGAATTTCGAGACACATTGCGTCGTCGGAATGCACCCTCCTCATTGACAGGTGAATTTCTGGACACACTGCGCGGCCGGAACGTATCCGCGTCTTTGACGGGTGAATTGGACACACTGCGCGGCCGGAACGTATCCGCGCCTTTGACGGGTGAGTCCCAGGGCCCACTGCGCTGTCTGGGAGTGCTTTTTTCGCTGCGAGATGCATCTCGAGCCGCCTTTCGTGCGTCCCAGCTTCCGCGTGCTGCAGGTCGCCCGCCGTCCCGTCTCGAAGTTTCTCTCCGCTCACTGACGACGTCTTTCTTAACGAAGTAATCCGTGGCATCAGGATGTGGGACGGTGTCGCGAACGAACGGTGGTGGCGGCGGCTCCCGCGCGACGTTCTTCCTTCGCCGTGGTCTTCTTGCACCGCCTGCTGCATCTTTGGGCTTGTCCTCAGAATTTAAGCCTTCAGCAAGGCGTGTACGCGATGTCTGGCGTTTTTTTGGCCACGTTCTCGCTGTGGAAAAGATGAGACCGGTTTGTATGAGACGAACACAACACTCACGCCCGCCTCCGAAAGTCGCCGCGCTTGAGTGGAATGGATATGCACGTAATTCCACTGGAACCGCTACGCGCACCCTCTGAATCAGTCCCGAAGACATCAGGAACGACATGGAGAGCATTTGAACCACGAAGGTCGGTGGGATTCGCGATGTGGGAGACGGCGAACAACTTCACTGAAGCAGGGAACGCCGCCTGTACGATTACGTAACATGTGTAAAGCGCTTGTCTACACGAGTTCCTCGCAAGGTCGCTCATCTTCAACCACCACCATCTCCGTAGAATGGCTCGACGTGCTGCTCCTCCCGGTGCCGGTCCTGCATATTACAGTGGCGCGCCAAGTCGCGGACAGCTACCCGACCCCGACGAAAGCGCCATAACCGGGTTTCTACGCGAAGAGATATTTTCGCCCGAGAAGTTCCCAGGGAACTTGAGCATCTTGACGGGTGTAGCAATGTTCTTTGGAGGCATCGCAGCGATGAGGACGTGGGGAGAGTTGATGATTCCGGCGTAGAGGGTTTGAAACATAACTGTCCAGTCGGGCGCACGTCGCGTA
This sequence comes from Ceriporiopsis andreanae CBS 279.92, assembly GCA_001969225.1. Classification (NCBI taxonomy): domain Eukaryota; kingdom Fungi; phylum Basidiomycota; class Agaricomycetes; order Polyporales; family Meruliaceae; genus Ceriporiopsis; species Ceriporiopsis andreanae. Next base: position 59,893 of record ALYI01003648.1, on the reverse strand, counting down.
CGCTTTCCGTTTTACCCCGTTCAACCGCATTCTCATAATTCGCAGGTTTCACAGAACGGGGGCGTCGCTATCATGCCAGAGCGCACACGCGACCTGGGCAGTGTGGGAGGATTGAAAGCCGATGCACTCGCTGCGCGAAGAAATTTACTCTCAAGCGGCCGCCCGTCGAGAGTCGGGACGTTTCGAGCTTACTTTGTACGCAATGAGCGGAAGCTTCTAACATATACTCCTAATATCAGGCGCGCGCGGCCTTATTACCTTGCCTTCGGCATTATACATGTGCATGCCTCCCCCGCCGTTTGCAATGTCGGCGGACGCGCATGCGTCCGCGAAGGCGGCGCCCGTCAATGAAACACGGCGTCGTCGCGGGGCTCTCAAACGAATGGTGAGTGGTGAGCGCACCATGTGCGCGCCTGTGTAGAACATTATAAACGGCGGCGATGTCGAGCATGCAAGTTCGGTACGCATCAATCGACGACTATGTCGCAGCCTATCATCTTCTACGACATTCCCTCCTCTAACTCCAAGCGCAAGTCGTGGTCTCCCAATGTTTGGAAAGCTCGGTGCGTAACCCGCTGTGCGTTGTGTCTCGGTTCTGACCGTGTCCCAGACTTGCCTTGAATATCAAGGGAGTTCCCCACATCACCAAGTGGATCGAATTTCAAGACATCGAGCCACTTGCGACAAAATACGGTCTCACGCCCCCCGGGAAATATTTGGATGGCCGCACCGCACACACCCTCCCTATGATCTACGACCCTAACACCAAGACCGCTGTCTCCGACTCCGTCGAGGTCGCGAAGTACCTCGACAAGACGTACCCGACCACGCCGCCGCTCTGGCCCGCGGGGACGCACGCGCTGCAGAACGCGTTCCTCGATAGCATCATGTTCAACATCGGCTTCCCGCTCGCCTGCCAGATCATGGTCCCGGAATGCCGTCTGCTGAGCCCGCAGAGCCGCGAGTACGCCGTGGGTAACATGCCGTTTTGGTTCGGGAAGCCGCTCGAGCAGCTGGCGGACGATGCACAGTGGCAGGCTGTGGAGAAGGGCTTGGGGCAGGTCAAGGACTGGATGAATACGAATGGGTCCGGGAAGGACAATCTGCTCATGGGCGATCATCCGGTCTTCGCTGACCTACAGCTCGTGGCGTTCTTCATCTGGTCCAGAGCAATCTTCGGTGATGACTCGGAAAACTTCAAACGTATCATGGGATGGCACGACGGTAAATGGAAGCAATACTTAGCCGGGTTTGAGAAGTACACCACTATATCGTAGACCTACAAACCTAGAGGAACAATTGGTGCAACAAGCGAGGCAGCGTGCTCTTTTCGTGACATCCACCTTGCCTGAATTGTTAACGTCCTCTCGTTATCTTTTCACTCGCACATCTCTAGCGCTACGCCACAGCCACCTGACATTCGTACCATCGACGGCCGTTCCGGCGTGGGCGAAGGGTTCATACCAAGCTAGACTCGTCGACATGCTTAATGACTGTGGTATGTCGTCACTCGTATCATTCTGTCTTCAATATTCACCCATACTTGTGTTGTCGTAGGTCGTTCGCGCGGGTTGCAGCTACCTACTTGTGAATCTCACGACCATCCAATGACTTCACTTATGGCTCATGTGGAAGGTATCCGTACCTTCCATGTCGATACGCGCCGAGTGCATGATGTGGCGCATGCGTTATCAAACTTGACGCCGACGGCATGGTTATATAGACTTCTGCTCTCGTTGAGTGTACTTTACGAACTGCGTCTCTCTTCGCTATACTCATGGCTGTCCTCACATCAGGGAAGGTGCTAGTCACAGGCGCTAACGGATCTATTGCTGTATGGATCGTTCAAAGGCTCCTTGAGGGTGGGTACTCGGTACGCGGTACTGTCCGTTCGAAGTCCAAGGGCGTGTACTTGACAAAGCTATTCGCGAGCTTTGCACCGAACTTTGAGGTCTCCGTTGTCGCAGACTTCGAGAAGGTCCGTATACGCCCTGTCTACCGAGAGACAACCATTGACCCAGACATTCTCACAGGAAGATGCGTTTGACGAGGCGGTCAAGGATGTCGACGCTGTCGTACACACTGCGTCGCCTTGCAACGAGAGAGCAGTAGAACCCAGCGAGATGATCGGTCCCGCCACAGCAGGAACCGTCGCGATCCTTCGGTCCGCGTCCAAGACTGGGCTGTCAGTCAGGCGCGTTGTACTCACATCGTCGATTGGGGCAATCTTTGAGGTCGACTCTTCGTCTCGCGTTCTCACCGAAGAAGACTGGAATGACGATGCCGTGAAGGAGGTTGAGACGAAGGGACGTGCCGCAGACCCAATATATATGTACATGGCGAGTAAGGTATTGGCGGAGAGGGCTGCCTGGGACTACATGCGAAAGCACCACGATCGTCTTCGATTCGACCTCGTCGTCTTGAACCCGTCAGCGGTATATGGCCCCATCCTGCATCAGGTCGACGGTCCCGAGAAGTTGAACTGGATAATGCGCGATTGGTGGGAAGTCATAACCGGGCGCAGGGATATGCATCTTGTAACTCAGGCGTGAGTGGCAGGCGGAAAGTCTTGTGACGCCGCTAATTTTTTGAGTCATGTAGAGGTTTGTGGATCGATGTGCGCGACGTTGCAGCAGCCCACGTACTTGCCCTCAAGACGGAATCTGCTAGCGGTCAACGCATCATCATATCGCATGAGAAGCCTGCTAAGTGGCAGGATTGGTGTATGTTGCTCCTGCTAAGCGGGAGATATCCCACTCACATCCAATCTAGTAGATGCTGTACGCGCGTTGGACGCAACCCTCTTGGTCTCGCCATCCAAGCCATCAGCGGCGGCCAGTCGCTTCCAACCCAATATTGTCCTATCCACGTGCAAAGCAAGCAGAATTTTCGGTACAAAGTATATCGATATCGGAACGACCACGAAAGACATTATTGAGGACTTCCGGCGTAGAGGGTGGTTGGTTCAACAAAAGCAGTATTGAGTACTTTGTAGCGTGCAGCCTTGTATTTAGCCGCTTTCCCTGGAGATTTCCGTACCCGTGTCTTCGACATAAGCAGTACGTCACAGGTGTCTTCATCGTCAGGCATGCTGATCATTTCTCAGGAGATACCATTCGACGTCTCGTGGCTAGCCTAACACGAGGCACGACAAACGTTCAGGCTGACAGAAGGGTTGCACGGAAGGTTGATGTGAAGCCCACGGTCCATATAAAATGAGTGGACCACGTTCGAGGCAGTCATACACGAGCCTCACTTTCTGTGACTTCCGGTGGGCTTCCGCCATGGGACTCAGGTGTCTCTTAGGCTTGAGCTTTATTTGTTCGCTATCCGTCCGCGTCGCCTACAGTTCGAGCCTGCGCGACATCAGGAAGGCGTTCTCAGATACCAATGTACGTACTTTTTGTTCGGGATCACCAGGATGCTATCGAGGCCGCAACTCTCGCCGGACCTGCAGCTCACGTCTGTTCTTGGTATCTACTTCAGTCCTAGTGTATTGCTGGAGGTGACCTTCCCTCAAAACAATGGCGATGAAGTCCATGCGACCATTGAGAAGCAGCTTCCTATCTCCGATCACTCCCTCTGCGCCTGTGTGTGCCCTTGCATGCTGATCTTCCGTGGCATATTGTAGAGACCGCGTTACCGCCAACGTATGCCGTTCGCGGTCTCGATCCCTCATTACTCGGCGTGGCGCTGGTTGTAGTGGTGCTGGATCCCGACGCCTCTCCCACTCACGCAGAGGTGCGACACTTTGTTGGCAGCGGTTATCATGCTGCGAAAGATCACTTCCCGGGGCATTCGAGCCGGCCCTTGAGGACGTCCACCGCTCCTGTTTCAACATGGGTGCAGCCCGCGCCGCCTGCTGGCACTGGACACCATCGGTTGGCGTTCTTGATTATGAGGAGCACGACTTGGACTCACCGGATCGTTGTCAACAGGTACACTTTCCTTCTGTACCGACAACCTTTGGGGTTCGATGAGCAGACAGTCATCAACTCGACCACCCCCATCAGGAATCTCAGTTTGACCGCGTTCTCTGAGGCCGTGCACTTGGGGAACCCCATAGGTGGCACGTTCTTCCTCGCGGGGGCAGATGATCCCTAGTCAGTAGCATATGTGCTGTAGTATGGACATGAGGTCATAAACGCGACAGCACGGAGTGCGTAGAATTGAAAGCTAGATTGTGCAACATACATTTCCAATATCCATGATGGCATAACTTCTACGCCATTCGTCCTTCAGTACAGTCCATCTGACGACTGGGGTCGCGCACGGTGGACGGATGTTACGTCTGCGATCGCCGAGATCAACTGATCTCGCCATAGCCGCGTCCGAGGTACACATGGTGCGTGTGGCGCCGACCAATGACTCTTCGTCTGGCCTTTATAAAGCCTACCAAGTTGTCGGTCTTCCACTCATCTGCGCCTCACTCAGGTATATTGTTTCTCGCCCCGCGACTATGCCCGCAATAGCTTCAGGGAAAGTCCTGGTCACCGGCGCGAACGGTTTCGTCGGGAGCTGGATCGCACAAAGACTTCTCGATCGAGGATATTCTGTGCGCGGCACTGTCCGCGCACATTACAAAGGGGCGCATCTCATGAAGGTTTTTGAGCGGTACGGGCCAAATTTTGAGGTCGCTGTTGTGGAAAACTTCATTGCGGTACGCTTGGGCTCGCATTCCACTGACGAGGCAACGCAATGACACGTGCTGTGCAGGGGGACGCGTTTGATGACGCGGTCCGGGATGTTGACGCGATCATACACACCGCTTCGCCATGTCGCGTCGCAGATGACCCTGAGGAGATCATTATTCCCGCCATCACGGGCACCGCAGGCGTCCTTCAAGCCGCGCGCAGGGTTGGTTCTAGGGTCAAACGCGTCGTGATCACTTCATCGGTCTGCGCGGTCTTCGAGCTTGGTACCGCCCCGCGCATCTACACCGAGGAAGACTGGAATAATGCTGCAGTGCGGGAGATCGAGGAGAAGGGCCGCGACGCGAATCCGTTCTTTGGCTACCTAGCGAGCAAGACTCAGGCGGAGCGCTACGCTTGGAGGTTCATGCGGGAGAACGAGAGGCATCTCAGTTTCGATCTTGTAGTTCTCAATCCGTCGACAGCTTTTGGGCCTATTCTGCACGAGGTCGACAGGCCTGAACACCTAAACTCGACGATGCGCGATTGGTGGGACACCGTGACAGGCCGCAAGAACGCCGAGGATCTCGTTACGGAGGGGTAAGTCTCGCTCTATTTGCTCGTAATGGGGAAGCCACTGATATGGCGACACAGGGCATGGTGGATTGACGTCCGAGATGTCGCCAAAGCTCATATCCTCGCCCTCGAGACGGAGGCGGCCAGCGGCCAGCGTATCATTGTGTCACAGAAGCCTGCAATGTGGCAAGAGTTCGGTATGAGGCCTACATTATACTATGAGCCGCCAAAATCCCGCACTCACGAGAGGCGCAGTTACAGCAGCTCATGTTTTGGACCCAAAACTCCCCTCGGGAGACTCAACATACGACCCAGCAGGCGCAGTGCACCATCTTCAATACGATGTGTCCAAGGCGGAAAGAATATTCGGCATGAAATATACTAATCTCTATACCACGACTAGGGACACCATAGACACTTTCAAGCGGAGGAAATGGCTGGATTGAGGCTGCTTGCTCATGCTCCGTGTTTCGTCATTGGCACACCTCTAACGCTCAAATTCATTCTAGCAAGGATTGGACTTGACTGTGGCGCATCAGAGCGGACTTGTCATTCAGAACGCCCCACTACATCTTGATATTTTTATGGTGTCTCGCTCATGTCACGCACACAATTTGGAGAGAATACAATTCATTTTGGGTCCTCCAATGGTCCTAGAGATACATACACATCCAAAAATACAGGAGAGGGGCCGAGTAGTACTTATAAGACGGTCACTGTTCCCCAAGCAGGCGGCAGTACAATATCTAGATCTCGTGGCCAAGGTTGATGTGGACGGCCTTGACGGCGGTGTAGCTGCAAGTGGCGTAAGCAAGGGTGATAGACTGAGGGCGAGAGATAGGACGTACTGCTCGAGCGCGTATTCGCCGAGCTCGCGGCCGATACCTGACTGCTTGAAGCCGCCGAATGGCACCTGTGCGTGAAGCTGGTTCGCGCAGTTGATCCAGGTGGTACCCGCGCGGAGCTTCTGCGACGTCCGGAGCGCGCGGTCGATGTTCTTGGTGAACATCGCGGCGGCGAGGCCGTACACGGTGTCGTTCGCCTGGCGGATGACGTCGTTGTCGTTGTCGAACTTGATCACGACGCCGACGGGGCCGAAGATCTCCTCCTGGACGATGCGCATATCTGGCCGTGTCTCGGTGAAGATCGTGGGCTCGATGAAGTAGCCCTCGTTGCCCCAGCGCTGCCCACCGAGGTGCACCTTCGCACCGGCCTCCTTGCCGGAGTCGATGTAGGCCATGATGCGCTGGGATGCACGTCAGAACGCCTGCGGAACGACAATAGAAAAGAAGACGCACGTCATATTGCTGCTGGGAGACCTGCGGTCCCTGGTACGAGTCAGCCGCGAAGGGGTCGCCGACCTTCAGGGACTTGGTCTTCTCCGTGAACCTGCGCAAGAACTCGTCGTAGATGTTGGCATGGACGAAGATACGCGAGCCCGCGCAGCACGCCTGGCCGTGATTCCAGCTGTATGATGTCATGAGTACCCTGCCAATCGCACGAGCGTCAGGCGCCACACTCACAAGATGCCGTGGACGGTCCAGTTGACCGCCTGCTCAATATCGCAGTCGTCGAAGATGATGTTCGGGCTCTTGCCGCCGAGCTCGAGCGTGACCTCCTTGAGGTTCGAGTCTGCGGCCGCCTTGAGGACCTTGCGACCAACGAGGGTGCTGCCGGTGAAGGCGACCTTCTCGATGTGCATGTGGTGGCTCATGGCATCACCGACTGTGGCACCGTAGCCGTTGATGATGTTGACGACACCCGGCGGGAAACCGGCCTCAACGATGAGGTTTGCGGTCATCAGGGCGGTCAGAGGGGTGAACTCCGAAGGCTTGAGGATGATGCAGTTGCCCGCCGCGAGCGCGGGGCCGAACTTCCATGCGAGCATCATCACTGCGGGGACGGGTAAGACTCGCGCCATTCCAAGATAAAAAGAAGTACGCACATGGGAAGTTCCAGGGGATGATCTGCCCGACAACTCCGAGTGGCTCGTGCACAGTGTACGAGATCTTGTCCTTGGTCGTCTCAATGGTGTTACCCTGGATCTTATCAGCCCAACCCGCGTAGTAGCGGATAGAGCCGATGGCGGCCTCAACGTCGGCCTTCTTTGCCCAGCCAAATGTCTTGCCGTTGTCGAGCGCCTCAAGAGCGGCGTACTCGTCCGCGTGCTGGGTCATGAGCTCCGCGAGCTTGTAGAGCAGCTTGCCGCGCTCGTATCCGGGGGTGTTCAGGCCCCAGACGGTGTCGAACGCGTGTTGTGCGGCGGCGACGGCGGTATCGAGGTCCTTGTTGGTGGCCTCAGAGACCTGGGCGATGACCTTGCCATTGGTCGGGTTGATCACGCTGGAAAGGAAGACGAAGGTCAGCAAATGAACGCGACGGAGATCCCGGGCGCACTAAGACCTATTCGCCTAGATGAAATCTGGGAACGAAATCCCATCAAAGCGTGGCTTCGATCAAAACGGCCACGCGAATGCAGTGGCTGCAATGCTAACGCGAAAGTAGCGTCATACGGATCCTGAATACCGTGTATCCCCATTCCCTCGCCGTCGTCCCCACGCGCCCCACGCTCCTGCACAGCGAGCACGCGCTGCACGCTTCAGAGAAAGCCAGATTTCCACCCAGAGGCGTATTCGCAGCGAGACCAGCGAAACAGAATGAGACTCACTCGATGTATCCACCCTCCGAGCCATCAACCCACTTGTTGTTGATGAAGAGACCGGTCGAGAACGAGGTGGTGCCCTTGTAGACGGCGGTGTCGAACTTGTAGGTGAACGTCTTCGGCATGTTGGATGGTGAGGATGTACAGTGGTAGGTGGGGAGGATGGAAGGATTGATTCGGTGTCTGGCGGTCTTATAAAGCCTTGCGCGCGCGTTGAATCAGAGGTTCCCTACATCAATATTCTGAGGTCATGAGGAACCTTGAAGCCTCTGGTGACTGAGATAGCTCCTGACGGCTTGAGCCGTCCCGAAAGAATAATTCCCACTGCCACCTGCAAGCGCACCTTCACCCGACCGCGCTAACCAGATAGCACAGTCGATCCAAGAAAGGTCACAGGGCCACCCAACGTGCCCAGACAGGAACGCCCGACGGCGGCTCCAAATCAAATATACCACAATCGCCCGCGTATGGGTGCGCTACGAGCACTGCGACACGTCCCAGCGCCCCTCTCTCTCGCCACCGCCATTCGTCTGCCAGCGCGTACTGCGCCGCGCCTCCGAGTGCGCTCGACGGGAAACGGTGGCAGGTTCGAGAGCACTCAAGCCAACGTCGAGGGGAGACAATGCCAAGTTCCCTAGCGTGATCAGTGATCACTGGGGCACTGCGGAGCCCCGCATTCAGGGGGGCACCCACCCGCGACATGGGTAGGGAACAAGATTCAGCCCCGATCACACACATCCGCGGCTAGTCGGAACACATACGGCGTCCGGCGAGCTCGCGCGGGGATGGATGACTGCACAATGGGCATTGTCGAGACCCTCTCTGCGATGCGTGCACCGCAATTGGCTTGACAAGAGGCCCTTGAACGCTGCCTGCCGAACCCAATTTGGCCGTCAATAGCAAATACAATCTCTGCGGTGCTAACCAAACTTGACTCACAGGCTCACAAATACCGACTCTAACACGCTGGGGAAGGAGAAATGCGGTAATAAAGGCCAACCGCGCTCGGGCATGATCTAAACTTACCGTCAATTTCGCGCTCAATCAGGCTCGTATCTTGCTAGCCGATATTGATGTGCATGCTTCCTGAATTTCATTGATGTGTGTCCTAAATCAGAGTCGTCTGTTCGTGCTTCCTGAATCTATGGTACGATAGCTTGATCAGACCGACAGGGTTCTGAGCTCCCCCGCTCGCCACACTGTCGTGGCCGCGACCGAGGCGGGCAGCCGCATCTCCACCTCCTCGAAGACCTCTACACGCTTCGTGATCACGAAGCCGAGCTTCTCGAAGAGTCGTATGCTGGGTTCATTCTTCATCCCGATGCGCGCAACGAAGTGATCCTTGGGCACGGGCAGTGGCTTCGGCGAGCTTGACGCAGTCGCGTACGATAACATCAGGTGGAGCGCCGCCTGCGCGAAGCCGCGTCTGCGGTACGCCGGTTCTGCCAGGCACGCGTACAATCAAGGATCACGGGTCGCCGCAGTGATGATTGTCACGTTGGTGCGTCGCAGGATCAAGAGCGATTGGGGATCATCTTTGTGGGGATGCGGGGCAGCGGGCGACTCACCTGCGATCATGATTTCGACTTCCACCTCCAATTCGTCGTCGTCGTCCTCGGGAGACCCCTTGAGGAAGAGGTTCACGTCGCCTATCATTGTGAGCGAAGAAAGCGTGATGTCCTGCGTGTGGTCATGTGGTGGGATCTGGGTTTCAGATGCCGGCCGCGCGCAGATTATGAAGGTGAGTTCTGCGGATCCATTTGTCAACGCGGCACACGACTAAACATCCGGGAGGACGCGAGACAGAAGGGATCGCGTACTGTCATCGTCAACTTGCCACTTCCCTGCGGTTCCGCCATCAGTAACGCGTCTTAGATAGCGAAGAAGGGCTCATCGCACTCTGCATCGCGTATTCTTCCTCCAAAGACAGAGGCTCGCTCGCGGTGAGCTCCTGCAGCTCTGTACTTGACATCCATTCGTGGTATTTCTGGCTACGCATGTCTCTGCATCAAACGCGTCTGCGCGTACATGATAAAATGAAAGAACGGACCGCGACGTGTTCTTTCCTGCACGTCCAAGCGCAGGTCCCGCACAGAGGCCATATCAGATACCCTCTCTTGGACCGGGGTATGGGGGCGCGTACCGGTAAGGAACCAGAACAACCTCGGTGTCTCTGTCTACGAGGACAGTCCTCAGGTTTGCCAGCATCATCGAAAGCGGTCTGGACGTGTGAGAGGTGTGAAGGCTGTGACGGCCACGGTGAAGAGACCACAGCGCGAGGGCGGCCGCGGGAATTTTCGGGCGTCTGTGGCATTGCCCGTTTCGGCCACTCATCATTTCGCTCGGAGCGCCCGCCAAGCTTCTGCTCGCTCACTCTCACCGACGGCCAACCCTCGACGACGAAGAACATAGCGTGCGTGACGCTGTCTTGATTTAATCACTCGCTAAATTCTCTTGTGCCCGCACCCAGCGCCCCGTCATCGTCGACTAAGCCCGAAATTCGCCATTATTCAGCGCACACGACTTCGGATATGCTTGCAGGCAGCGTCTTCTGCGTTATTGCGTCCTCGTCGACGCCAGGTTTAGAGCGGGGCACTGCGCGGCGTGCCCGTACTGTGGACATAATAGCACCACACGCGTAGCGCAACGTAGCGCGGCGGCGAGAGAAGCACGGCGCGCGCCGCATCGAAGGTGTGTTGTGCAGCCGTCGCGACGCGATTTGTCGACGCGAGCCCTCTTTAGGCCCGTCGCTCGCGACGAAGTGGAGCGCGTAGGTTAGAGGCCCCTCGAAGCGCGAGCTCACAGCATTTGGTGAGTATATCTCGGCGAGGCGACGAGGCAGTTGCGGCGTGTCTCACCCTACTCGTGCGGGCTTTGCGCGCATGAGTGGAGTGGTACACTGCGCGGTCGCCGAGTGGGTATATGCGTTCTGGCGCGTATGCGATGGGTAACGTAACCGTCGGTCTTTTCGTCTCACCTTACAAACGAAGCCGAAGCGAGGTTTTGTTTTCGGACCAGGATAGGATTTAACGAAAAGATATGGGTTGGAGGGAGGGTGAAGGAGGGTTGCAGCGACCCTGAGCAATCCGTCCTCGAGGATCTACCACCTTCATGAAGATCACACTGAAATTTTCTGACATCTGTCACTCCAGATGTTCAGTAGCTGAACTCGCCACTTCGGCCTCCCTTGGCACCGGGACGTACAGCGCAGAGCGTGTTCGCGCATGGCAAGTCTTTGCCGCTCTCGTCGCATCTCAACCAGTCTTTTCTGACCATGTACACGGCGACTCGTAGCCCAGTCGTTCATCCCCGCCACGCTGCGGTTCAAGCGCGAGCATCAACACGCATCAACCACGCCGGATGCCATGACTCGGACCCACGGACGCACTCGACTGACGTCTAGTCGATGAAATTTGCCCCGCGTTGCCTTGGCCTACCCCGCACTGGAGCGCTCCCCAGGCTCTGATCCGTTTCCCGCACCCTAACGCGGTATCTCTAGGCACCACGAGCGGATCGTTTCGGGGAGCCTACAGATGCCGCCCTGCGTCGGCCACTAGACGCCGGGGCTCGTGACCGGGAAGTCCCGGATCGAGTGCGATGGGTTGCCCAGTTTGGCGTGGGACGCGCTTTGTTTTCGCGTCGTTCGGCCGAAGAGGCGCCCTGGATGCGGAAAATAGCCTGATTGGGCGGATTGTCGGGGCATCCAGGACGCTTCTCGCACTCGGGTCACCCTGCGAACACGTTCTGCTCCAGACGGCCGACGGACTTTCGCATCTTCTGTTCTTTCTGGTCCCGGCTGCACCCCCGTGTATAATAATGATGGATAGGTCGTGCTTTGAAGATCTTCTCCCCCCTCTGCGCTGTCTCCCTCCTGCTTCCTGGGCTCTGTCGTGCTGGCTACTCTCTTGCTCGCTGCCTAGCTACCCTCACCCGCATCTCAGCTGATCCACAGGACCTTCCTTAACGGTCACAGTGCGCGCTTTGGCCACTTTTTAACCCCGGTAGATTGGGCGACGTCTGGTTACCATTTTGGGCGCAGAAACACGTATGGCTAGGTGCGCTCTCGTTGCGCCTCTGGGAGATCGCAGCCAGCTGACCCCGACGCTGCACATAGATGGCAAGATCGTCGTCATCGGCCCCTAGTAAAGCAATGTGTGAGACAGGCGTAGCACCGATTAGGGCGCCGCCCCGCCCAACATGGTAAGGTCGCCGCTACTCAATGGCTGCGCGGCGCTGGCTCCGTTGTCTCTGGAGAGGGGTGGCTCTGCTCTCACAGAACGTGGCCACCTCTCAGTGTCTCCGTTGCTCACCGGTACCGACAAAAACAGCTCGTATATAGCGAGGACGACGCCCTCGTTCTCAGGGATCCCCCTTTGCTTTCTCCCATGTCGCCACAGCTCTCGCCGCTTCGCTCGCTGTACTCGTACCCTCCGCGCCGCATCCTTGGCTGTTTCCGGCAGCCCCTGGTCGCAATACCACCCGCCGACTGCTCTGGACACGCGATCAGAAAGTCGCCGCATCCGCTCCTGATGTCCAACATCGCATGCAGGCTAGGATGAAACCAACCGCGGACGCCGGGCAAGCGACCGTCGTGTCCCCTGTATTCGTCCTTCGCCATGTCTTGGGTTGCGCCAGCTGCCCCACAGCGGATTTCACTGCGGAGGCGGGGTTCCTCTGCGCTCACTGGCTACGCGGGGTCGTCTCTATTATCGGCATCCCGACGCGTCTGGACTTGGGCAATCGAGGATCGTCGCGCGAACCCCTGTGGCCGGTCTCGAATTCAATTATGTGGGCGGGTGGCCGACGCCCCCGCTACTCGCGTACCGCGTGTGCTACGCCCGCGAAGGTTTTGGCGCGGAATGCACGATGACATCGGGCGATGGGACGATGGTGGCGGCAGCTAGCATGGGATAGCGCACTGATGGTGATGGTCAGGTGGTACACTTGGTGCGCCTCGGCCCGCTCCTCTGCGCCCTCCTGACTGACCTTCACCGCCCTCATGGCCCTCTCCCATTCTAATTTGCATCCGAATTTGACTGGGCGCAAGTCTTTCGTCAAATTCCTCGACGGAAGGACTGCAGCCGCGGCGCAAGCAATTCAATCTCGTCAAATTCGCTCGCAGGTGCGTTCCCGGCGGTCGCTTCTTGGTGCGACGCCACCGATCGCGTTTCGTTATGCGTGGCGACGCACTGTGCCTGCTGGTGGTTGCCCGACGGCGCAACAATACATTCTGGCGGGCTCTCCGTCTGAATACCAAGGCGCGGCTACTCTCTCCTGAGACGAACGATGCGGGTCGGGGCCGTCATCTGACTGCTCCGCCCCCTACGTTCATCGCTGTGGTGGAGTAGCGTGAGCGTGTCTTGGCTTATTCGTAGTAGGCTCGGGGACGCAGCAAGTATTTTTCCTGCTCCTCTCGAGGGTTGCCGTGGTCATGGGCTTGGTAAGTGAATACCGCGCTTCGAGTCCGTCCCAGATTGACAGGCGCGACTTGATCGAAGGCAAGGGCGTCTGGCTTATGTAAGCGAGTCTTTAAGGACGCTTCGCCCGGACACGGTCTCTTCAGCTCGCTGGTCTTTTCCCAACCTCCAACCCCTCCTCTCCACTCCCTGCATCCCACTAGCTCCTTCTTCGCCATGTCTCACATCGAGAAAGCCGAGAAGTCAGAGGGCAGCCCCGACCTCAAGAGCAGCAATGCGACCGTCGTCGGCGACGTCCCGTCTGTTATGAATGCAACCTTCCCCACCCGCGTTCCCTCTAGACGTTTAGGGAATCCGGGCCCTCTGTGCGTCCCCCTCCAGACCGCATCTTCACAATACTGATTGCACCTCACAGTGGCCTCTTCTCTTTCGCATCGACGACACTCATCCTGTCGTTCTACAACACGGGCGTTCGCGGCATAGGCACGCCCAACGTCGTTGTCGGCATGGCCCTCTTCGTGGGTGGCCTCGCGCAACTCCTTGCTGGCATGTGGGAGTTTGCCTGCGGCAATACGTTTGGTGCCACCGGTGAGTTGGACTCCTCGCTATCTTTGTCGCCATGCTGCCGTCGAGGGAGGCAATTTTGGACCGCAAAACTGTTGTCTCGTTTTGCGTTGACGGCGCACGATGATTGCCTCATCGGGGTCCGCGGCGTAACACGACTTCTTGATCTGGTGCCCCGCATCAAACGTTATTTCCCCGCAATCTCGATCTGGTCATGACCGCTTGCTGATGCGCGCCTATGTTTCCCCGTGCAGCCTTCACGTCCTACGGTGGCTTCTGGATGTCTTTCGCGACACTTTACATTCCCGGCTCCGGAATTCTCACAGCATACGAGTCAGCCACGGAACTAGATAGTGCTCTGGGTATCTACCTCATCACTTGGTTTGCGATCACGTTCCTTCTCTTGTAAGTTGTCTCTCATCCTCCTGGACCGGAGTGTTTCACGGATCTCACCACCGCATTTATTTCAGCATCGCCTCAACACGCCGTAATGTGGGCCTGATGGCCCTATTCGGCATGCTCTCCATCACATTCATCTTGCTAGCTGCCAGTGAGTCACGATTCCATCTGTCAGACTGGAAGTGCGCTGACCACTCCGATCCGCAGGCAAATTCGTGGGGAGCGAGAACGTCGGCAAGGCTGGTGGTGCCACAGGCGTCATCACCGCTCTCATCGCGTACTACGTCGGCCTCGCCGAACTACTCGCACGCGACGAGAGTTGGTTCACCTTGCCGCTGGGAACCATCCCCAAGCGGATTTCATAGAGGCTCCTCGACAAAAGGAAGCTGCCTCTGGGGCCGAGCGGTGAACGCATGCCCTACCTTCTCCTAACCGATTTTACGCACGACTTCGCGCGCTGTACATTGCTATATCTACTTTATTGGGGCAAACGTGTAGCTTGGACTCAAACGGCTGTAACCGTTCTATACCTTTTTGACGTCTATATAAGCGCTTATATGGCTCACTCTTGACTTGCGTGTTGGTCTGCGGTCCTTCTTCGGTGCCTCCAATGTAAGTTTGCGGTAACTGCTGCGGAGAAGAGCGAACTTTGACCAAGTTCTCATGAAGCATGAACTTCGCCCGATGCCGCGTGCCGATGGGGTAGGACCATTCGCATGGGATCGTCTAGCGTGGGAGCAGGGTATCGGGAGATAGCATGCAACGCGTTAAGGGAGGGCGTAGTGCGCGTGATGTGGGCGTAGTCCGCAGATTACCTACGATGAGCAATATTCATGCGCCACCCCAGCTGCGACGTGACGACATGAAAGGAGATGTAACGTGAGCGTGCATTTAGAACAGAAGGTTGATAGAATAGGCCGTTAGGATGGTCATGACAAAGACCATGAGGATGTACTGCGGGATGAGGAAAGCGGAGATATGGTCTGCGCTCCCCGTACCGGAGTACACTTGCGTGAGGTAGACCTGCGTCGATAGAGGCGGAGTCAGCACAGGACCGACGTGGATAAAGCGCAAGTCGAACGATGGGTCGCACGTACCTGTGTAGTGGCTGTGGGCAGGCACGAAAAGAAGCTACCGGTGGTGTGATTCAGTAAAGGGCGCGGCTCGCGATAGGCACAAGTGGGGATACGTACATGCACACGAAACGCAGGACCTTGTCGTTCTTATCGATAACGCCGACGCTTGTCAGGCCCTGGCAGATTGCGACGCCGAGGACGGGCATGAGTACGATCTTCCCAACGGCCAGTGTGAGGATGCTGCCTGAAGGCATCGTGTGCCACCCGCCCATGGGGATCTTCAGCCGTGCGAGCGCGCTGCCGAGACAGATCAGTCCGAGCGGGACGCTCGCCGCACCGACGAAGGTCGCGGTATCCATCACGAACGCGAGCGGCGGCTGCCCGTCGGGCGCGTTGGGGATGGGCGAGTTCGGCAGCGTGAGGAAGAGCCCCTTGAGCGGCGTGACGAGCGCGATGGGGAACGCGAGTATCACCGCGAGCGACGCGGGCGAGAGCAGGCCGAGCGCGAACGAACGCAGCCCGCGGAGCACACGCCGGCCCAGAGTCGGCTTGGGCGGCGGTGTCGGTGTGTGGAAGCGCACCTCCTTCTCGTGGATGGCGGAGCCGGAGGGCGATGCGCAGTGCGGAGCGCGCGCGTCGAGGTCCTCGTCGTTCACGTGCGTGGGCGATGCGGCACGGGACAGGGCCGGAGCGGTCTCCGCGTCGAGATTGACCTCGCTCGGGACGGCCGTCGTCGCGTCCTCCGCAAATGAAACATTCCTTGTAATGCTAGCGGACGCGACGGGGGAAGGAGTTTCGGGCAGGACAGACTCGACGTCCGTGGGCGGTGTCTGGCCCTTCTTCTCCTGCATTGCGACCCCCGCGTCTTCGCCCGCAGCGTGCTCCTCCCCGCCATTCTTCCGTCGTCGACGCAGTCCAGCCGCGGAGAGCAGGTGCGGCAGGCGCTTCCATGTCTTGAATATCTGAGTGCGTTTGAGGCGTGCGATCTCCCGACGTTCCTCGTCCTCCACCTCGGGTCCAACGAAGTCGAGCGCGACGAGTTGATTGCCGCCGCACGGAAACAGGGTCACGAAAAACACAAAGATAAATGCAGAGACGTACGCAACGGCAATTGTCTGGTCCGTTGCAGGGTTGAAGGGTGGACCGGCCGTGATGCTCATGACCACGGATGTTGCTGAGGGCGACGGTCTCAGCGCGCGGGTCGGCCATGACAAGCGTGATTACGCACGGAGATCAGCCCAGTTCCCCCAAGCACCCGCCATGAGAATGCCATAACGGAAGCGATGTGGCACCCAGAAAATTTGCTTCACGGCCCAACCCAATAGCATGCCCAGCGCCTCGTAGATGAACGCCACCAGAAACAGGGGACCTATCGGAGTAAAAATGTGGTTCGGGCAATGAAAAACACGTGAGCTGGCCCCGAAGCCTCAGTCAGTTTAGAGCGCACCTAGTGTTCCGATATTACTGAGTGAGAAGGCTGGGACGATCTTCGAGAACATAAGACATGGTAGCGTGATTTTCTGCAGAAAAGAATATATGAGGCTGTCGCTCGCGCACAAGGTCGGCTGCGGGTGCCACGTACTAGGATAATCTGGCCAGCCCCTCGAGAGGCGATGACGGGAAAAATGTCCGCCTTGGTGATCGCGAAGCCAAATAGCACGCAAAGGACCCTGCGGAGCACAGTGAGTACATCAATTCTAGCCTAGCGCGAGGCGACGCACAATCGAATCAGCGGACGAATCGAGATCCATATAATCGCTCCAATTCCCAACATCCTCTGAGGGTTGCCGAATGACGAAAAAAAGGAAGAGCAAGAGGAAGGAAAATTGCCACGAGGGCAGAACGCACGAAGGGCGGCGAGTCTGAAGACTGGGGAAACGGGTATGAGTGAGTAGGTGGCAGAAAGAGGGAGAAATATGATGGTATATCACATTATATATCAGGGATCAGGAGCGGAATGCTGCACGGAGCCCGTTGGTGGCGGCTCATCTATGTTGACGGCCGACGCTTTTGGGCGCCTAGGCCACGTTCTCGAGTCAAAGTTCCGCCCGCGGAGAGCCGAGGAAGCCGCTCTCCTTCCGCTTTCGGCGACGCTGTGCTGTGATTGTCGCCGTGAAATTCCTGGCTTCTGTTCATCGCTCTCAGCAGCAGGAACGTCCTGCACGATGTCTCGGTATGTTGTACTACGCAGACCAGCGATACGACTCGTGGGAACGTGAGGGAAGAATTTCTTCTAAAATAACCTCGCCGACCGGTCTCGGCGCACGGCAACCAACAAAATTCGTCCTGGATATTTGGTCAATGTCGCTCAGGCCCGCCTCAAACAGCGAACACCGCGGGGCGTAAACCGCAGTCAGGCGCAAGCTGTGCCGATGATTATCGCATGTGGCGTGTTGAGCGCAGTGATGTCACGGTACAGTGCGCTCGCCAGGCCGACTGGAATACTCTTGCACGCCGGGACCCTCCTGGGCGCAACCACGGTTTTATTTCGATCTCCCTCACACAAAAGCGCAAAGCTGGAACATGTTGCTATTGCCAGAGGTTATCGAGAGGGGGAATCGTGCACCACGTCATTGGTGCTATGACATCGTTTTCGGCGCAAGTTACGAGAACAAGCGGAACGTGAAGACATACACTTTTTCAGATGGTGGGTGTCGATGTCTTCTCAAGAACGGATACTTGATACTTGCAGCACTTCACTAACGTTCCTGCACCTCGCCAGCAGCATATGAATCAGCGAACGAGTACCATTACACACCCCGGTACGCGCATCGGAGCTCACCAGCTAGTCAGCTCATGCACGGCGATGCTTGGAATTAATCACTGTCCGCTACCGTCAGCTCGACTCGCCAAGGGAATCGCGGGAGGCGAAGATGCTTGCCCCATGTTCAATCTCGGGCAGTTGCTCGTCCGCTTCGGTAAGGCCGAGCTCCGGCGCTTGTACACATCCCCAGCTCGCCCGCTGCTCACCGACGAGTCTATGCATTGCTGACACCGGATGGAGATCCGGCCTTCTAGAAAATCCCGCTGCAGAAAGGTGGCGTTCTCAGTCATTGAGACTTCACTGACGCCATCGCGGGATGAGTACTCGGTGAGAATTTTAGGGCGCTCAACATGACATCGTGGTCATCGTCGCTCGAGTTGCGCTCTTGGACTCTGCATTCTCTGTGCAGAGTGTTCGGCGATGGGTGAACCTAGAGCATATTTGCAGCTACTGACCGACTTCGATGAGCCTCTGCCCACAGTCCACTTCACCGAGTGACCGAGTAAACATTGTATAAAGGCAGGATGCTCTCTGAATAACTACAGACCAGAACAACAAGAAATCATCGGCAGCACCTGTACACAATTCCGATAATTCAAAAAACACACAAAACCAACCATGTCTCAGCAGAAACAACTCATCCTTGTCATTGGTGCAACCGGCGCACAAGGGATCGCCGTCATCGATGCACTACTGGCGCCTTCCGCTAACGGAGCGCCGTCTCCGTACACCATCCGTGCCCTCACCCGCGACACAGAAAGCAGGCGAGCCAAGGAGCTCACGGCTAAGGGCGTCGAGCTCGTGAAGGGTTCGTCCGCCAGTTCTCGTGCCGCTGCCGCAGTCCCGAGACGTCCTGCTGACACGACCATAGGCGCATTTGACGACTTCAGGACGGTCTCCGCTGCACTAAACGGCTGCTACGGCGCGTACGTCAACACCGACGGTTTCACCGTTGGCGAAATGAAGGAGGTGTTTATCGGTATACGCATCTTCGAACTCGCGAAGCAGGCGAAATCTCTCAGACACTACGTCTGGAGCGGCTTGGACAATATTTTCAAGGTATGTGCCCGCGAGTGTCGGCATGCGGTGACTGACAGCGACGATCCTAGGAGACAGGTTACAATCAGGATTACTACGCCGAGCATATGATTGGTGAGACGTTCCCTGTAGACGGACGGCGCGAGCATATTACTCACATGGCAATTCAGGCAAGGGTCGTGTCAATGATTGGCTGCAGCAACAACCGTCGGAGGTCACGGACACGGGCTTGTCCTGGAGTATCATCAATACAGCAGCCTACATGGAAATGTTAGACAGCGTACGTCACACTTTGGGTACCACTAATTCAGCGCAGCTACTCACCTAGACATTCTTCAGCCCATGTTCGGCCCCATCAAGCAACGCGAGGACGGCACGTTCATATTCGCTAGCCCCGTCGGCAGCGGCCACGTCCCTATGATCACGCTCTCCGACATCGGGTTCTTCGCACGCTACATCTTCGACCACCGTGCCGAAACTTCCACCAAGGAGCTCCGCATCGCGAGCGACAGGGTCGGCTGGGACTACCTCGCCGCGACGTTCCGCAAGGTTACAGGTCTGAAGGCTGAGGTCATCTATCAGAGTTTTGATGACTGGATTGAAAACTTCACGAACACCGAGTACCCCGTGGCGAACGAACGGGCGCTGGGCGATGGCTCGACGACGTGGCGAGAGAATTTCGGCAAGTGGTGGAACATCTACCGTGACGACGTCGTGAAGCGCGATCTGACGGAGATCCGGCGCATCAATCCTGGCACGAAAGACTTGGAAGCATGGATGAGGGAGACGAACTACCAGGGGAAGACGCGGGTTGACTTGCTGAAGAACAGCGAGGACGGGAAGTATATTCGTTTGAATGCCGAAAGAGTCGCACAACTGTAACTCCGCCGTTAGTAGCCGGCGACAGAATTACGATTGCGTCCAAATTCTCCCCGATAAATAATCCTTAATGTATCTGCGCTGTCACCTTGGTGTCCGCACATAGATGTGGCACTTTTCCGAGTCGTGTCACAGTGCGTTCAATGAAATTTTCAAGGAACAAACATTCTGCTTCAACAGTTGTGCGTATGAACGCGGTCATCATATATGCGAGATTCGCCGACCATTCAGGACGTACTTTGAATATGCACATGCTGTGACAGTGCAAGGAAGAGAGGAACGGGATGGCTGAGCATTCGGCTATCAAACCATAAATATTGCCGTTTGAGGCAGGTGTCTAGGTTCGACGAGGAGGGCGCGGGAGGGAGCGGGGAGGCGATCTCTGAGGTATTTCTGGACGGCACGCATCTCGATTCTTGCAGCTTAGACCACATGCAACGGATTGCAAACCGCACTTGAGGACGTCATTGTTCGAGCTTCTTGTCCGCGGTATGTCAAGCGACGGCAGCGTAGCCTAGATTTGACAGACTCATCCTATTGTGGCGGCATGTGGCGCGCTTGACGGTAATTACTACATTTCTACAAATTCGGTATTAACTATGTCTATCTAAGCCGAAGAATTTTGGAAGAATTATGTGACGGCATCATACTGTATCGTAGATCCTATCTAGGTCCTCTTTGTATGCCTCCTCGACAGCCCTGCGTCGCACGTTGCCCTTCGTGGCAGTCCGCGGCAACGCCCCGTTAGGCACCACGACCACAAACCTCGCCGCTGTGATCCTCTCGTGCAGGTAGCGTCGCGCGTGGAACTGTCGTGTCCTTCGAATGATGTTCCGCTTCAAGCGCTCTTCATCGACATCGCCTTCCTGCTTCTGCTCGACGAACAGCGTCGGTGACGGTCGCCCGTTGCCAACAACGACGCACGCTCCAATGAGGTCTCCACACGTTGTGCGTACATTCTCCTCGATTGCGGCCGTGTCGCACCGTAGCGCGTTCGACGACTTGATCCAATCATCGTCACGACCACGACAGATGTAGACATCGGGGCGGACGGCGAGGAAGAGGTCACCGGTGTGGTAGCTGCCATCCGGCCCGCATAGTGACGCGTCTGGACAGTCGTCGCTGTCCGCGCGTATGACGAGTTCGAGCAGTGCGGCGTTGGCATTCAGGTGTGTGGGTGATGCGTTCGACGACGACGGCTGTGCTGAAGGAGTGGTGGAGACGAAGTCGTATGATGTGCCCTCGATGGGACGTAGTAGTCGAGAGTCTTCGCCGCCCGCACCAACGGATACCAGCATTGCGCCACACTCGGTGTTCCCGAACAAATTCCTCAGCGCGATGCCATTACTCACGGCCCAATCCTCCTCCGCCCGGCCAAGCGGCAGACCGCAGTACAGGACCTCGTCCAAGCCCGTTAGCAACCCAAGAAGTTTTGGAACCTTCTGGGAGTTGCGTAGGTGTATTGTGAGGAAGCTCGCAAACTGGTTGAGGCGGTTGAGGGAACCACGGGCAACCATATCGACGAGCTCATCGGATGAGAAGTCGATAGTGTTCGGCTGAATAGTACACGCCCCATGCTGGAGAGCGCCGATAAGCATGAAGTTTTGTGCGATGTGACAGACGGACCCCCTGCATTGACGATATAAATTGACTGACGCGATGAACAGAGGGAATCAAGACTTACATCCACACCGTCACGTCTTGTCGCGCAGGATCCTTAGGCCGGCTCACTATTCCCGCTTTTCTAATGATACTGTCCAACCATCGGAAGCTGCAAGGCACCAACTTTGGGCTCCCAGATGTCGAGCCAGATGTGTGAAATATCATGACTGTGTCTTCCGGCTTTACTGTCGCGTCGTGCAATGGTAGTAGCTCCACGTCGTCGACGTCGCTCTCTGCGACGCGTTCCGCGAGATGAGACGGCACAGGACAGTCTGTTACAATGTGGTGGAGGGAAGGCTCGTAAATGAGAGCCGCAGCGTTCGCCTTGTGGAGAAGCTCGTATACGATGTCGGGGTTCGGAAGTCGGAGAGAGAACAGCTGAGGGATATATCTCGCACGTGCGATGCCGTAGATGTGCAGGACGTCCGTGTAGGTCAGACCGGAAAGCCTGAAATAACTCGGTGAGGCGGTTGTACGATCTTGACATTGTTTTCACCTACCAGACACCAATTACAGATTGCCGTGGAAGGCCGTCGGCCGCCAGCACTCGACTCCAGTGCCTCGCATATCTCTCAACGTCTGCCTTGAACTGTGCGTATGTGACAGGCGCCCACTCATGCACCTCCTTGCTTTCTGGTGACAGCGCCGGCAACTTGAATACTGGGCGCTCGGAGTAGTGGGCCGCGCTGTCCTGCAGCACGTCTAGATGAGTCCTGAGCGACATGGCGAGAGAGTTAGAGGTAAGGATGAGAGCCGGGCTGGGAGTGAAGTCGTACCTTTATATCTGCATGGCAGGGAGACAGGGAGGAAGATGCCGTTGCGCAGGAGCAGCGCCACAAAGGCGGACGGTATAGCTATCGCTGTCGAGAGAGCGCTGTTGGGACAAACTGGCACGGACCAGCGTACGACTCAGGGACGGCACCCGTCAGGCGCCATCGGCGCAGACCAGCCTGGCTCGTTCCCGCGGGCCTCATGGTAGTTTAATCATGTCCAACGGTCCACTATGGTTCGTCCCTGCAGTGTTAGTGCGAATTCAGCGGGGTGCAATGATGATATGGAGTAGTTACGTACGGCGTCATGACGGTTGGCCGGCCGGGAGGAGTCAGTTGGTGTCAGATCTCGCGGTCGGCACTCTATACATCAGCGACAGGGCATTTTGCGCTGGCAAGCTCCGCGCAATTTGTGCAGCGCAGTGCGTTGCGAACTGTCGTCCTGCAGGTATGGCTGCAATATAATCAATATGATCATAGTGGCTGTACTGACGACGTGTCAATCGACGTATACGGTTTCCAATGTTCTGAATGATTCGGAACGAACTTACTCATCAGCCGGAATACAGCAGAGCTGCCAATCGCAGATGCTAATCTCTCGGGTGAGGTTTCGTGTTCAGTGGTCCGCGGAGAGTTGCGAGAAGCAGTAGAGCAGTATGCGCTTCCGAGCCAGGTCGCGCGGCGAATACCGCTCAATCAACCTTGCCATCATGTTGCTCGCTGCTTTGCATGATCGCGTAGCGATCGTGTCAGGTCCAAGAACACTGCCAGCCACAGTCCTGAACAAGGCGCAGATCGAATCTAAGAGGCTCCCGACAGCACGGAACGACTGCGTGAGGTGCTGTGAGCGATGAGGAGCCTTAACCACGACGCCTGGTTCACTGTTAGATTTATGAAGACCGCCGGCGCGGACAGGCCATAGAATCAGAGACTCACCTCGCCGAGCTTGCCTAGCGCCTGAGCGTGTTGCGGACTCCTACGTTCCGAGTCTTCCGGGCGTGCAGGCCTACGCACGAGAGCACGACATAATGGGCGCGACTCGGGAAGCGGATTCAGCCCCGAGCAGCCAGCCTCGGTGGTCCCGCAGCAGCTGTGTAATGGACATTGGAACAAGACGCGCGGTCCGACGGTGGGTGAGATCGACTTGGGCACATGAGACGGGTCTCTCGCGCGTATTCTGATTAGAGGCAGCCAAGGTTTCGCTAGTGGTGAGAAATTCCCTCCCTTGAAAGTTCACATGACCCACCTGCATTCTCCAGAGAGGTTTGCGAGGACATTTCCTAGGCCAACGAGCTCGTCGTCGTGGTCGTCGGTGTTGAAGCGGTGCTCGCTGGGCGGCGCTGACGAGCGCATTTTCCCAGCACGTGCAAGCGCGTCCGAGGATGATCGCGACGTACGATCAGGCACTGCGGGGTAATGTTCCCACGGTCCACGCAGCTCTCACTCCACGGTTTCAGTCCTCTGGACGCGCTTGGTCTACCGTCTTGCACGCTGAGCATGATCCTGATCTTCATATCGGTCAGGTGAACGTCTGAGATGCCTGTAACGCAACCTCTGACGCTCTTGTTTCCGTGTTTCCCAGGGATATCGCCCACAGTGCCCCTGGCCAAGTGCGCGGGGGCGATGGTTGCGCCCTCCCACACAGGAGAGCGGCCGTACTAGGGGTCTGCGCAAACGGCTACAATTGGAAAAGGGCAACACGGGAGTTTCGTCACACGGCCTGCACCTTCATGTGATGAGGCCAGCTGACGACGTGCGTCGCTCAGGAGGCAGATCTCACCAGCAGGTCACTCGCCTCGCACACCGTATAAGATCTATGGCGGGCGCATTCGTGAGTATCCGACGCTCCAAATCGTCGTATTCTCAGAACACTCACATCACCACACCCCCCAAGTCCAGCAATCATGGTTCAGATGCGTGCTGTTGTGTACGACGAGCCGTTCAAGGTCTCGGTCCGCAACGTCCAGAAGCCCCAGATCGAGCACCCTAACGATGTGATCGTCAAGAGTGAGTCCTCGGTCACCTGCGACGCGGCCTCCAACTGACCGAGTCCTCCTCCCCAGTCACGACCTCCTGCATCTGCGGAAGGTAGGGTACCTGCTCGGTCAAATCTAGGCTTTACTGACACCTATATAACAGCGACTTGCACATGTACGAGGGCCGCACCGGTGCTCAGCCCGGTATTGTTTTCGGTCATGAGAAGTATGTGATCTACCAGTCTGGTAGGAACGCTGTTGTTGATTAGATTGTGCTGCAGCATGGGCATCGTCGACGAGGTCGCCTCGGGCGTCACTGTACGTCATTTCCTGGACATCGCGCTTTACTCCTGAGTCTCATTACCCGTAATGCAGCTCCTGAAGAAGGGTGACCGTGTTGTCATGCCCTTCAATGTTGCCTGCGGACATTGCCTCAACTGCGAGGAGGGACGTTCTGCGTTCTGCACGGAGGTCAACCCTGGCTTCGTAAGTCAACCCGCCCTCGCGAGCAGCCCAAATTGCTCACTTTCTGATTTAGGCCGGAGGAGCCTACGGCTATGTCGCCATGGGCCCGTACCAGGGCGGACAGGCCGAGTACGTGCGCGTGCCCTTCGCGGACTTCAACGCGCTCAAGCTGCCGCCGGGCACCGAACACGAGGAGGACTTCGCGCTGCTCGCGGACATCTTCCCCACCGGCTGGCACGGCGTCGAGCTCTCGGGCTTCCGCCCCGGCGAGAGCGTCGCCGTCTTCGGTGCCGGCCCCGTCGGCCTCATGGCAGCGTACTCCGCCGTCCTGCGTGGCGCGGCGAGCGTGTACGTTGTCGACCGCGTCGCCGAGCGTCTCCAGAAGGCAAAGGAGATTGGGTGCATCCCCATCGACCTGACCAAGGGCGATCCGGCTGAGCAGATCAAGAAGTTGCGTGGCGGCAGGGAGGTCGACCGCGGTGTTGATGGTACGTTATTCGTCCTGCATGGTGCTAGACGCACGGACTGACTGGTTGTTTCGCAGCTGTCGGCTATCAAGCAGTCACCGCTGATGGCAAGACTGAGAAGCCCAATGCCATCCTCGAGGGCCTCATTGCGGTCGTCCGCCCGACTGGTGGACTCGGCATTCCCGGTCTCTACGTTCCCAAGGACCCCGGCGCACCCGACTCCAACTCTGCTAAGGGCTACATCACCTTCCCCTTCGGCAAGCTCTTTGAGAAGGGCCTGACCGTCGGCACCGGCCAGTGCAATGTCAAGGTATGCTTGTTCGTCTTCGGGGATGCAACCTGATTGCTGATGTACTGAGCAGAAATACAACCGCTACCTGCGGGACCTGATCATCGCCGGGCGCGCCAAGCCGTCGTTCGTCGTCTCGCACAACCTCTCCCTCGACGAGGCTACAAACGCATACGAGAAGTTCGACAAGCGCGTTGACGGCTACACGAAGGTCCTCTTGCACCCTTGAACGCCCACTGGAAGGCTGAGCGACATTTGGGGCTTGGATGGTTTGAGCCAACTTGAGGGTTGACGTATCTATCAGACCGGAGGGACATTGCGAGCTTGTATGAACAGCAAATGGAAACCATGTACTCTATCAGCACTGTATTGAAAATATGATATGAAGCAGACGGTGATACTCAATTGGCGCAGCCTCACTAGTATGACGTCTCATTGCAACAATTCTTACTATCTTTCCGGCGGTCGAAATAATACGCCCTGCATGCATCCGTCAGAATACATTCGTCAAACTGGTCGGGTAATACATACCTTGCCTCTAGATGCTCCTTAGCGAGCGGGAGAGACGGAAGGGCTCAAGGAACGCGAGTTTGAGCGCCTTATCGGGACAATCGTGTGCGAGCTGATACGCGATGAGCGAGCCTGCGGAGTGCCTGTTAAAAGTCCCCAGGACGAGCCCGAAGTGCTCGAGAACACCGTACGCATCAGCAGCGTGTCATATTGTGGAGACGTTGCCGCCAATGACGCTTGTGCGCCCATGAGGTAGGTATCGTGAGTTATGGGTGCCTTTCGTGTTGTGAAAAGAAGGGTAAGAATTTTTGGGTGGTTTCAGCGCATGAGTCAAGCTCGTGATCGTCCTTCTCTGCGTATACCGTCCTTCCTGATTCCAACGGGCACGTAACTGCTGAACAATATCCCGCTGTCGGGAAGGGGTCCAGGAGTTGTGCCAAAAACTGTCGGAGACATGCTGTTAGCATCGCAATGACGACAGATATGCAGAGGCCGTCGGTGCTAGCAGAGTCTCCGGTCGGGCGCAAGCGGCCACGCACAGGTGGATGCCCGCTTGGAGACGTGTTAAGCCATTGTCGAACATAACAAACTCAACGGGACTCACACCGCATCGTCGGGCAGCCGTGGCGAGCGTGAGCTCCAGCCACGCAACTGCAAAACACCCGCAAAAACTTAATGCTGTGGCACTGAGTACGACGCGAAATACGCGTTTCCCAGAGTCCGAAATGGTGCCAAATGCTTCGCAGGACACACATGCAAGGGTATTGAAGTACATTCGCTGGAGGCGACGCGTGCTCCTGGAGAGGCAGGATGCCAGGAGTATGTAAACCAAAGACTCCACAATCACGAGACAGCTACACACCATTATGAACTCTCATAACCACGGAGCTCTAGCCACCTCCCGACGGTCCGGCCGCCAGACGTTATGCTACTGGCGACAGGCACATCGTACGACGGTGAAGAGCAAGTGAAGAATACTGAAGAGTTCGACCGAGAGCGCGCTTTCGTTAATCAGACTGAACTCTCATCTGGCAATGCGGCAGTTCCATCCGCTCTGGCCTGCTCTATGGTACGCTTGGGGTGGCCAGCATGGGAATAGGAAGGCAACGTGTTCGAGTGCAGAGTTTTGGGGACGAGGCACTACATAGTGCCACTTTCCCACGCTTAGGAAAGGTAAATGCTCTATAGCGGGGTTCCAAAGCGCAGTAAGAGTGATAAGGAAATGGACGCGGGGCCCGATCGTATCTCAATAGCCACATTTGCAAGTTCATAGACACGAGTAATTGACTGAGATCTAAATTTGTTACTTCTATTTGTTATTGCGCTTGTTTTGGGACACTGCCGCAAAGTCCAATATTTTGGTGCAAGTCCTCCTTGTTCTCCACCACTCATCCTCCTCGCCACACTCGTTACACGCCGTGGACACGCTGCGCATTTCTAAGATTGTTCTCGCAATCCCGGTCTCTCTAGACGAAACGTGAAACGACCGACGGAACCAACTCGCTTGACGCCAAACCTCGTCGGACGTCGTCACCGACAGCGTCCTCGACCTAGGCCAGAGCATAAACAGGCCTCGAGAATTCTAATCCTCGCTGAAGGATGCTTCCCTCCACATCCTCATCATCCAACACCGTGCGCCCGCGCGACGCAGGTACTTCTTTGCTGTACACTACACTAGGGGTCACCGTACTGACTCTCGCAGGGAACCACGACGCTCTCTACCAAGTTCGACTGCTTTCTGCGCTTCGCAGTGGTCAGTCTATCCCCGCAATTACTTTCGCTCTTTCGCTCACCCATGCCCAGGCGACCCCGCACTCATACACCCTTTCCTGACCGAAATTGGGCGAGACCGACGGACGTCCTCTTCAAGCGGAGATGTAGACTTGGGCGCAGCAGCCCTACACCTTGCCATCCGCTGCGCATCATGTACGATGGCGTTCCCGCGTTTTTTCGTGCTGCTCAACTTTGCCTCTGATAGGTGACACGGTCGCGCTTTTGCTTGGCAATAGGTCCATATCCCCCAACGCTGTTCATCCACCCGGCTCTGGCATCACCGCTCTGCACCTGGCCGCCTCGCTCCCACGACTCGACGTCGTCAACTTGCTGCTAGAACAGGATGGAATCGACGATACGCTGAGAGACCCGCAAGGCCGGACATGTTACGAGGTAGCGAAGGGCAAGGAAGTGCAGCGGGCAATCAAAGGTGCGTAGTGTAGCGAATATGCACAGGACCGCGACTGACGAGAAGTAGAATCTCGGGTGCTGCTGAATGCGTCCTACCGTTCACTATTGCGCGCTTACAACCTGCTACCACATAACGAACGACCGCCAGAAGCCCTGATAGCGTTACTGTCGTCTCCAAGAGTACGGCTCGTGGATCTCTCGGCTTTAGATGACGCAACAGGAACGACACTTTTGCACGAAGCCGCGCGAAGACGAGATTTGCGGATGGTGGAGCTGGCGGTGCGAGCGGGCGCGGATGTGTTCATGCGAGACAGAAGAGGCAGGACAGCGTACGATGGACTTGGAAAGGACGACAGAGTACGGGTTTTCCTTCGACAATGTGCGCCACAAGTTCTATCTCTCTCCGTCGTCGTATCTGATGTTCGCGTTTCAAGTCACAAATCAAGATACGTCGTTGATCGAGCCGCCGTCGCAATCGGTGTTGGAGCCGCCAGAACTCAAGGGCTACCTCAACAAATATGCCAACGTGGCTAAAGGGTACAGCGTGCGGTGGTTCGTGCTCAAAAATGGTGTCTTGTCGTGTACGTCGTGTCTAGGCTTTGTGAAAATCACGCGCTTTATTCAATATTGACTTTGTACAGATTATCATCACCAGGAAGACGAACAGGTCGCGAGTCGCGGCTCAATAGCGATGAAGACGGCCGTGCTAAAACCGACGCCAGGGAGCGGCGGACTGCGCTTCGAGGTGCACTCGATGCCGACCCGCGGGAATCACGGAGTACAGAAATGGTACATTAAAGCGAATCATCCGGTGGAGGCTTCGCGGTGGGTGCAGGCGCTCACGAAGGGGATTCAGTGGGCACGACGCGAGGCGGAGCGACAGAGCACGGAGAGTGAGGTGTCGAGTCTGCTGACGCCGTCGATGCGTGGGGCGTCGGGGACATATGCACGGCGGAGCAGCCATCAGCCGGGACTCGAGTCCGCGCCAAGCTCGATCGCAGGCGACGAGGGGCGCGAGGGGAACAACAGCCCGCCGCAACTCAAAGAGCCGAGCTCGGACGAGCACGACGCATACGGGAAAGGCGCGGAGACGGAAGCTTCGTCGTCGGTGGCCGAGTCGGAGAACCTGCCGCCGCACAACGGGTCGTATGACCTCCACGCGAACACGACGGTCACACAGATGGAGCTGACGGCGGAGCTGTTGCAGAACCTGCCCGTGCCGTCGTCAGGGCCGGCGGGGGACTTGAAGAGCGCGCTCGTGGACTCGTTCAACACGGCGCGGAACATGCTGGCGGAGTACGTGCAGATGGGGCGGGAGCGCGAGGAGTGGTGGAAGGACAAGCTGCAGCGCGAGCGCGAGCGGCAGACGGTGTGGGAAGAGAGCCTGCAGGCAGTCGTGCGCGAGGGCGAGGTGATGGAGAAGGAGCTGCGGAACAAGAGCCGGAGGCGCAGCAAGACGATGACGATGGACAGCTCGTACCTCACGGCCTCGGAGTTTGGCACCATCAGGAACAGGCCGTCGGCGCTGGGCCTCGAGGTCTCTGCGGAGGTCGTGGAGTCGCCAGAACCGACGCCGACGCCAGAAGTGTCGATGCCGAAACCGCAGAGACCGTCGCCTATCCTTGAAGGTATGTCCCCGGCCGTAGTAGCACCAGCAGCGGCGCCTGTCGCTGCCCCTCCCGCGCAAATGCCCATCGTGGTCACGCCGCCCGCAACATCGTCTACCATCCGCCAAGGCGCGCTCGCCCGCCGGGTGTCGTCCATGACGTCGCCGCCGCCCCGGCCGCTTTCGCTCATGATGGGCGCGACCTCGCCGAAGGCGAAGGATGAGGAGGAGGAGGTTGACACGGACGAGGAGGACGAGTTCTTTGACGCGATCGAGTCGAACACGCTCCCGAACCTCGTCATCACGGACTCGCTGCAGGGGCGCGCGCTCATCGAGCTCCCGCCGGCCATCGACCAGACGCAGTACAACGGCTACGCGCAGCTGCGGACGTGTTTGTCGATCACGACCGACAACCGGCCGCCGATGAGCCTGTGGGCGGTGTTGAAGAACAGCATTGGGAAGGATTTGACGAAGATTTCATTTCCGGTTTTCTTTAACGAGCCAACGAGCATGTTGCAGCGCATGGTAGGCATCATTCTTGACCGGACAGCCAGCACGTACTCATTTTGTGGGACAGGCGGAAGACATGGAGTTCTCGGAGTGTCTGGACGCCGCGTCTATGGAGGACGACCCACACAAGCGCATCGCGTTCGTGGCGGCGTTTGCCATGTCGAACTATTCTTCGACTATTGGACGGATCGCGAAGCCTTTCAATCCCATGCTGGTATGTGCCTTGCCCTGCGCCCTGTGTTTGCTGTACTAATCAATCGTGCAGAGCGAGACATTCGAGTATGCCCGTCTAGACAAGAAGTACCGGTACTACTCTGAACAGGTCTCTCACCATCCACCGATCTCGGCTTGTTGGGCAGAGTCGCCGGCATGGCGGTACTACGGCGAGGTCAGTCGTTGTGGGCGGTTCGTGTTGGAAGATTTCGCTGATTTTGTTGTTTGGCAGGTCGATGCACAGAATAAGTTCATGGGAAAGTCGTTCGAGATCAGGCCGACAGGTGTCGCCCACGCCGAGCTGCTGCTTCCGGAGAAACTTGAGCCGTCGTATCCCAAGGCAAAGGACTCTGTCGTCCCAGACAGGGTTGTCGAGCATTACAGCTGGAAGAAGGTCACGACGAACATCTCCGGGTTTATCCTCGGTTCTCCCACGATCGACCACTACGGCGA
This sequence comes from Ceriporiopsis andreanae CBS 279.92, assembly GCA_001969225.1. NCBI lineage: Eukaryota > Fungi > Basidiomycota > Agaricomycetes > Polyporales > Meruliaceae > Ceriporiopsis > Ceriporiopsis andreanae. The sequence continues at coordinate 28,782 of ALYI01003648.1, read as the reverse complement.
TATGATCGTATGTCCCGCGTCAGTGCCTGCATCTGTCCTCGTCCTGACAATGTTGTGTTCGTTTGTAGGTGACGAACCATCGAACTGGAGATCAGTGCGTCCTGACGTTCAAGCCCCGCGGATGGAGAGGGCGTGACGCGTACGAGATCGCTGGATATGTCGCCGACAAGGAAGGCAACGTCACCTATGAGATCGCAGGGCGCTGGAACAGCCAGCTGGTCGCCAGGGCCGTCGGTACTGGTTTCGGCCATCTTCACCCCGACATTGATGTACCTGAGAACTCCTCCCCTGAGTTCTTCCTCCTCTGGCGCAACTCGGAAAAGCCACCGGCGCCGTTCAACCTCACGCCGTTCGCCATCACGCTCAACGACTGTCCGGAGGGCACGCTGAAGCCGTATATCTGCCCGACGGACTGCCGGCTGCGCCCGGACCAGCGGGCGTTCGAGCTGGGGAAGTACGAGCGCGCGAACATGCTGAAGAACAAGCAGGAGGAGTTCCAGCGCGCGGTGCGCAAGGCCCGCGAGGAGGGACGCGCACGGCCGCACCGTCCGCGCTGGTTTACCGCCGAAACCGAGCCTGACACGGGCGAGCGGGTCTGGTCGCCGTCGCGAGTGGGCGCAAAAGTGGAGTACTGGGTTGAGAGGGAGAAGGTGTGGCGGTCGAAGCTCAACGGGGCCAAGGATAGATGGAAGGACGTTGACCAGATCTTCATCAACGACGAACCGTGAGGGACTGGATCCGACACATATGTTATGTTCTCACTTATCATTATTCATTCTATGTAACTAGCTAATTGTAACGCATTGCATGGCCACTTGTCTTTTAGGATATATATCATTGTTGTACACGGAATACCATCCTATATCTTCCCTCACCTTACTTCATGGACTAGTCTGGCTCGAAGGTTCTACCCGGTTAATGTAGGCTGTGAGTAGAGCAAATCACCGTCAAGAATGTCCCTGATTCCTACTGATCCTGCTCATTCATACGCTGATTTCGAGGTGCGTTTCATGAACTCTGAAATCTGATCATTCCGAGTCTAAGCTGCCGCGCTGCTAACTATCCCGTGGCTATGCCTTGTGCATACTTCTTCTTGGCATACCCCTGGCCTCGGGCAACGCTTCATGCCCCGGAATGGCGGCCACAGACCTTGGTAAGGAACTCGCAATCGGTGCCAAGCAGCCCACTACAACACGGACTGTGATGTACTCGTTGCGTAAGGTATCTACCGACGAGTATACAGCGGGGGCAACCCCGCTCATGAGATGCGCGGGCGGACTTGCGGGCTTGAAGCTATGCACGTTCGGATGAAACACTGCGTCTCCGCTCTTCGCATACGACCCGCTCTGAGGCACAGACTGCCACGATAAACACCGATGGCCGTTCTCGGGGATGTAAAGGGATTTAGCCTTCATATATCGTATGCACCATACTCGTTACCTGCCGTCGTACATCTCCCCGTATCCCCTGCCAGGTATGTGCTGCGATGCTTGATCGGGCAGTGTGGCGCTCACAATAGTCGCGCGCAGAATGGCGCATCTCTATAGCTCGAACTATGGTTCACGAATTACCTTGCGCTCTGGGAAGACCGTCTACGCGGAGAAACACGACAGGATCGCGAAACATGATACCACTCCCGATATACCCCTCATATTCATTCACGGCTACAACTGCACCACGAAAGTCTGGGTACCCGTCCTGCCGCACTTCACGCAATATACGCGTATAATGTTCGATGTCGAGCCATTTGGACGTACGGGAGCCAGCGGGCAGCCAATAAATACCCCCAACCACGCGCGAGACGTCGACGACATCCTCTTCTACTTTGGCTATGAGAGCGCCATTGTGATCGCGCACTCCGGTGGGACGCTCATCGCGATGCAGTTCTCGCACGACTATGGCAAGGCTAAGAAGCTCATACTCCTCGGGCCCCTCATGCAACCTATCCCCCCGATCCTGAAGGAAGTGGTTCCCCTTGTCCGCAGCCACACGGCCGACATGGTGGTGGCTATCAACACGTCGTGGCTCGGCAAACAACGCAAGGACGATCCCGATATTCTAGCACTCATACGAAGTGAAATCGAACGGCACCAGGATCGCCGTGAGGACTGCGTGCGGTACTTTGAAGGGATGGCGGCGTATGAGTTCAAGGGCACGGGCGGAGTTGAGACGTGGGTGATCAAGGGCTTGCAGGACACCGCGGTGCAAAAAGGCTCCGAGGAAGCAGTGCGCGACCTTACCAACGCCAAGATGCTCACGGTGGATACTGGACATTGGTTCACATATGAGGACCTCCCTGCCACCGTTGCCGCCCTTGAGGTTGCTTTGAAGGGCGTGTGATACGACATCAGTATGTAGACATCATGCTACCATTGTCCACAACTCACCCTTTATCCAGGGTCGGGGGACCAACAAGTTCACGGACGCACGACATAGATATCACAGGCATAGTTTGGCATAAATCTGTTAGTATTTGAGAACACTTGAAGCAATACAACTTGGGGATTCCGAGGCAGCATAAGAAGGTATCTTGTTCCCAGCGTTCTGTCGCCTCAAGCCATTTTCACCATCAAAAGATAACGCAGGCGGATTTGGGACGGGTCGTACACGATGTACTATCAAATGATAGTCAGTCAAGGTCCGTGAGTTAGGTAGGCGTAGGCGAGACTTACCTCGTTGTACTGCAAGTACACGTTAGGCGGGTTGACGTCGACTCCCGGGCCCTTGGGCATATGGACACCCTTGAGCTCCTTGTTCCCGAGCGCGGCACCAGCGTCCTGCCAGGCACCCGGCTGCGTCTTTCCGAGGCCCTTAGTAGAGCGAGCGCCGGCATTCTTGCATCCACGGTCCGCGTCGTAGTCAGCGCCATTGAGCTCGTAGAAGGGCTTCGATGCGACCTCGCACAAGAGCAACAAACCCGTGTTGTGGCTCAGGTGGGCGTAGCAGTAGTTAGCGGATTTGGACATCATCTGTAGCAGCCGTATCAGCGAACAGAACCCAGAATATATCGAAGTGCGCATTACGCACATCAGCGAAGTACACGCCCTTGCCGAACATGTATCCAGTGACTGGAGCCTCCGGAGGCGCAATGCGCAAGCCTTGCTTGAGAATACCCGCAAAGTTGGTCGTGCGGGAGCCGTGCCACAGCAGGAGGCGTTCGCCGTCGCCAAGCGAATCGTTGCCCGCTTTCATCCACGCATCGGTCTCGTCCTGGCGCTCGACGCGGAACGCGTTGAGCACATCCACCTTGATGTGGTGCGTCGCACCGTGTGTATCGCGCACGTATGACTCGAGTGCGCCGAACTCCTTCGTGCGCCGCCCAATTGGATCCATCGACGTGAGCTGCAGCGACGCAAAGTGTGCGTCCATCGGGTTGAGCGGCTTTCCGTTGGCGTCCTTGCCGACGTTCGAGGATATGAGCTTGGAGGCGACTTCCTGCAATCAATTCGTCGTGGTCAGATGAGTTTGTGACCTTCAAATGTACACATATACGAACCATATCACCAAGGGCGTCGACGAGGTCAAGTTCCTGTAAAGGCTCATGAGTACGAAGAAACAAACACCACGGGGTGTAGCTACCTTCTTTAGAGTGATCATATCATTGATGAGAGTGGGCTTACTGCGCCCAAAGACGTGAGGGATAATCCTAGAAGTAATCGTTAGTCTTGCATATACGTGAAGCACACTTCAAGACTCATCACTCACGAGTAGTATCGGTTAGTGAGATCTTGGATAGCTCGAGCAGAGCCGCCGTGCTCGGTGGAAGTGCGTCCACTGGGGTCTTGCAGGACTTCGGAAAGAGCCTATCAGACAATTTATCATCTGAGCCTCGTGCAAATATGACAGTCACCGACCTTGAGGGCAGCAAAACCGTTCAGAATAGACGATTTGGCGAGCTTGCCTGTGAAATGATTCAGGATCGCGTACATCCTCTCAAGGAGACAGAACTGACCGAGAGGCAGCTTGTGCGCGTCATAGTTCATAGCGGACAAGTGAGCTTCCATGAGTCTAAAGGCGAATTGTCAGCAAATATTTTTTCTGGGGCAGTTCTCTATTTACTTGGTGGAAAACATAAGTTGGCACAGCGCCTGTAGTTCGACAGACCGGTCGTCAGTGTGATAGACTCGCGCTCAGGCACTCGCACGCACCTGAATCTCTTTCGCAAGCGATGACTCCGGAATCTCCTCTTCCTCCTCCTTTCCTTTTCCTTTGGAGTTTCCTTCGTCTTTGTCGTCGTCCTCAAAGGAGCGCTCTGCAAACAAGTCAGCATCCGTCTCACCTGTATCGCGCTTCTAGACGTACCAATCCACTGGTATTTGCCCGGTTTGGCGACCATTCCGTGTCTCTGCTCCCAGCTGACCGCAGCTTTCTTCTTGAACTGCGACTTGAACTCAAGCACAGCGCTGCCGGAAGGGAACGGTCCCTAGATCGATCATAGGATCAACGAGTGGCAAACCCCAACGCAACAATGATACTTACCTTGATCTGTTGCTGGCCTCCCTCGCCAACACGTCCCCAGCGTGTGAAAAGACTGCAGCTAGAAGGGTTGCCAATAGGGTGCAGGAGTTGAATCACGTAGAACCTGTTCTCATTGTTAGCTGCGAATGTCGCTGTGGCGCCGTTTGACATACTTGTTCGCGTTCTTTCCAACATTCGTTTGGTTAAGCATCGCGTCCCAAACGCCTTCAGTATTAGCATAGACCTGGTGGCTCGCTGTATATGGCCTGACATCAGTTCGTGTTGAGAATGTATAACAATAAGGACGAGTGACCTGTTAGAGACGAGTAGGGATCTACAGGCGCAGCCCCACGTTTGATGACAGTGACCTGCGCAATCAATCAGGGCAAGCGTTGTACTGATTCTGAGTGAATACTTACCATCTTCTTCGGGGGTTCAGGCTTCTCCTCTTCCTCCTCTTCGTCAATAGTGTCAATGGGATCGACCTTGGCTTTCTTGCTCTTGGGCTTTTCTTCTTCCTCCGGCTCTTCCTTCTGTTCTTCGTCGTCCACCTCCTCGTCGCGAGCGCGTTTCTTGCCCTTAGTCTTTGAAGCGGGTGCTTTGGTCGTCTTCGCCTTTGGCGCGGCTTTTGCCTTAGGTGCAGCTTTTGCTTTGGGAGCAGCTTTGGCCTTAGCTGCTGGTTTCGCGGCCGCTGCGGGTGGCTGAGAGTCAGGAATGTCAACGGAGGCAGCCCTGGACGCAGCGTCGCGTATACGAGTGCTGGAACGCGTTGCCCGCGTGGGGGCAACGACAGCGGCGTCGGCGACACCGTCGATGGTGGCGCCATCGGTCGCAGCTTTGGCTGTTGCTTTCTTCCTGGGAGGCATTGTCGCAGTCGAAGGGGCTGTTGGTCGAGTTGGTGGGAAAGAGAGGGTTGGAAACCAAGACAAGGCACCCCGGGCGCGTTTATATGCAGCGCGCGGATAAACTGATCGAAACGTGTGATGGCGGGATTCCGTCGGGATACGGCCTAGAATGGATAGGCGGCGGGACCGTGTGTCGGGATTTGCTTTGTATGGATATATGCCGACGCCTCGAGTCATCTCGCCCGACGACCGTGTGACTCGACGGCGTACGCGCGCACTGAAACCTATCAACCGACCGCACCAGACGTGATGCGTGTTACATCGTGGGGGAAGTGAGGCGCGCCACGAGCGGAACGCGCGGCGAGTGGCTGGCGGACCGCATGACACTACCACAGAACACCCGAGACCTCATCTGTATTGCTTCGCTAGGTTACACACCACAACCGCACCACAGATATGTATGTATTGCATCGCCTTCTCTTCCCTCAGCCCTACGGCTTCGCGGGCGGTCGGTCAACTGAGTCAATGCGAGGAGGGGTAAGAACATACTTGAACGTTCAGTGCACAAGGACCCCCCTAATTCGGAGTTTGGGGAATATGTGTGGCGCGTAGTCTCTATGAATGTCCTGACCCCACTGCCGAATATTAACTTTGACCTTTGCTACCCTGTTGGCATCGACGAGATGCATTAACTCGTCCTCGACGTCGGCTATAAGATACCAGAGACCCATGATATGCTCGGCAATGGTCCCGCCATCAAGCGGCGTACTGTCCAAGGTAAATGTGACGGAGAGCGGTGCCGAGGTGCGCGCACTAGATTCGAGGAACGCTAACATGCGAAGGGCACATGTCCATTGTATGGTGTTCAGAGGATGCTGGTGCGGCGTGACAGTGCGATATACGATGAATTGCAGCTCCAAAGACTTCAACTGTCGGCAGTACGACAGATCTAATGCGTCCAGGTCCGCACTTTCGGCCGGTGTCACTGAATCAAAATTAGATGGTCAGCGGGGTATCATATATGAATGAGATGAACGTACCGAGACGACCGTTCGAGAAACAGCACGAGAAATGCGTCAAATTTGGACCGACGTCTTGGAGGAGGCATCGCAGACTGGCGAGTTCCTTTTCAGACATGAAACCAGCGTCTAGAGACGCCAGTGGTCGGAGGAAGTGGGTAGGCCCTAACGCCGCGACCAGCCACCGGAAGCCCTCGACGTTCTCGACAACCAATCTTTCGATTGAGAATCCTGTGGGCACGACGGCTGGAGTGGACGAAGAGAGCCGTAAATGGGCGTTTTCCAGGTATAGGCTGCGAATTCCCGCGAAGAGATGCAACGCGCTCGTGACGCGTCCGAGTGACATTGGGGATGGCGCGCCCAAGCTGCGTTCGCGATAGTTGAGGTGGAGTTCCTCTAGAACCAAGGGGCGCTGCTCGGCGTCTTGGGCCGCATCGTGAACCGCGGAAGCAGGTCCGACAAGCTCGACATCGCAGAGCTTGCACACACGGAGCCGTGGAAGCTGGCGCAGCACCGCGAGTAGCGTATGCTGCGACACGTAGTGCACCTCCCACCCATCCTCGTACTCGTCCCCAACTTCGTATTCGCGACAGATTAGAGTGAGCGCCTGTATTTGCGAGCGAACGTGCGGTGTCGTCGCCAGGAATTCAGCGAAGAGCGAGAGCGAGGGGTAGTGCGTGCGCTCGACCTGTGCAGGCGCATGCTCATGCTCTTCGATTGGTGAGTGCGGGGGTGTGCGATCGATGAGCTCGTCGAAGAAGCCAAGCGTAAGTTCAATGAAGAGCGGGGTAAGCGCGAAGGAGCGCCAGGCGCGCGAGACGCGCGAGCAGGCAAGCAGGTCGCTCTTGCCGTCGTCGCGAAGACTGTCGAAGATAATAGACAGAAGCTCAATGGGAAGGGATGGGCACGTCGGCGTGAGCTTCGGTTGTACGTCCACAGCAGTAGTCGCGGTGTGCGCGTGTGTCGCGCCTGTCTCCGCAGTGCACGATGGGCGACACGAGTACAGTTGCGGATCGCGTTTGCTGGGGCCGGCGTGCAACATCCGGTTCGAGTCCTGCGCGAACATTCTGTGTAGTGGTCGAAGGGAAAACGCAGGCGTCATGATCCTCCGTGGCTTGCACTACTTAAGGCGGGGTGATCAATGTTAACGCCCGCGCGTGAGAGATTTTAGACGATATCAGGACGCACGGCTTCGTGTGATAAACGCGACGCGCGGGCAGGCCCAGATGCATAGGGAGACGGTGGGAGGCAGGTGACGGAAGGGGCATTTCAGGCGCGGGCGCCCCCTAGCCTGTTGAAGACCGGGTGATGCGAGGTTCGGAAGGACACCGCGCTTGGCAAGCAGTTCTGGATCGACGGGCCCACGCTGCGTGGGTGCTTTGTGTGCTCTTCAGGATGAAAGAATGCAGAATGTGTGACGTGGACCTCCCAGCGAGCGACATCTCCGGGCATCTTCTGAAGCCTGGCACAGTGATGTCGATGTCTTCACATGACCGTCTTCACTTCCTGTGAGTTTTCGCGGCGTGAAGATGGGCCAAGAAGTCGACTGGCGCAATGAAAACATGGTATCACGTGGTGTGAAGGAGAAATGGAGGCAAAAATGGGTGAAGCTGAGGGATGGCGTGAAGGTTGAATGCAAAGGAGATGTCGCTTCCGATTCGTGGATACTTACGAGCGCCAATGTCCCCCGTTCGTGGCTTGCTCTGTTTTGTGATACCCCTTAAACATCAAGCTAGCTAGGGACTTAACATATAAAAAGAGGATAATGCTTGTTAAAATGTCTCGTGTCACTTCCGTATACTTGCAACCCTATAAATCATGTCATAAATACCAAGACAGCCTTCAGAGCAAATCTGAGCAGATCCCGCCGTCTCACGTGGCCGCCACAAAGGATGGCGCCTATCAAACCCGCTACGCGTTTTGCCATCAATTCACAGCTTATCACAGCCCACCACCCTCTGCCTCCGCTGCCTCTACGAATTCTCCCCATTCGTCGAATGAAACGACTAGTGGTGTCATGTGTCCCACCGCATTGTATCGCACGGGGGCTGAATGTCAGGGGGCCACCAGTTTCAGGCACAGGCCACGGGCTCGAGCTATACTGCCAAGTGGTATAGCGGACGGCAATGCTCTCGAGCGTGGGCTCCGAGTCACCCTTCGACGTGCTTCATTGGAGTCAGATGCCGATGGATTGCATAGATGGCGCACGCTAAGACGCATATAAGTGAGACGTGTGTTTTCACGGTGATCCCGACTATGCTCGCCCTTCTGTCACCCTAAAGTGATTCTAAAACGCAAGAATTCTGTCGATTTCAGCTTCAATCCGACTGTATTGCAGTGCGTACATCGTCGCTTCGGCCGCTATGACCCATCATCTCACCAGCGATCATTTTAGCAGCGGCTCGCACAAGTTCATGTGTCCCAACATCTAGCACTGTACTACTTATCCTACCGCCGCAAACCAATGCAGTCGCCAAGGAAGACCTATGCTTTGACTATCTTCACTCTCTGCTTCTGGATTGTGGCTCTCCGCAGTGCCCTTCTCGTAATGAAAGCCATTCCTCCGCCGTTCGAAGTCGGTGAGTCCGTCTAGATGTTGGCTCGTAAATACCAACTCACGGATTTGCAGTGGCGCACAACACAACCACGGAATACACATCTCGTAGTATTCCGGCCTCGGTCGTCGTTGCATCCCCAATGAATATGGCGGATGCCGTGAAGGAAGGCCAGCGCAGGAATGGGTTCGATCAGCTCCCACCTGAGTTAAGACTTTAGGCAAGTGCTATCGATGCCGGAAACTTGTACCGTAGAGCTCAAGACATCTTTTGCTCACAGCCCACGAGAATGTCCTCTCCACCCGGACTCGGGGATTGGCGCGGGAGCCACACGCCGGTGCCCAGTGGACACCCCCGCAGTCATCAAGATGTCTGGGCCGGAAGCCACGAGCGGCGTCCCCCGGACTTGGACACTGAGACAAGGAGTTGTACGGAGTTGTGTAAGGCGTAGTCGGCTCGTGTCCGACGGGCGAGCTGAATATTATATGACAAGCACGCCTGACATAGGATCTACGTCACTTTTCGTTTTGCATCGCATTACTCTGCGCGAACGCAGTCGAGTTTTGAGTTGCCGTTCTATGTCGGTGAGTGTTATACTAACACTCATAAATACCCCCCGGTGCATCTTCTAGTCGGTTCGTCCTGCTCGTCGGACCTGGGATCATGGCAGATCCATACAGAGATTAGCTTGCGCTGATCGGGCACAGAAATCTGCCGCGGACATAAGGGCGCCTAAATGACGCTCCTCTCCGCTGGCGCCCGAAACGACCTTGCAACCTCTAACCTCCTCCAACGAATTATCACCTGCCCTCACAGCCTAACGCCCTCACCAGCCAAAATATTCCCCTGAGATGCAACGCCCAGCCCTTTCACCACAGCCTTGCACAAACGCAGCAGCAGCGTTTGCCGTCGCTCCCGGAATAAACCTAGGGGTCTAGGACTGCGCAGCGTCGCACAAGAACGGCGGAACCGCCACAACCTGGCCAGAACCGCCCGCATACGCCAGCACACAAGAATGGGTGATCTGACGTCAATATTTCGAAATGGAACCGATGAGGATCAGGTGCGGAGGCATACGGCGCGGCATTGTGTCTGCCAGGGGCGGTACCGAGCAATTGGCAAGCATGCGTTCATAGACAGGTCATCCCTGGCGGTCATGTTAAACGTGCTCTACCGCTTATGTACAGCGGCCTAATACGTTCCTCGAGACCTGGGACCGCGGGGCTTGAGGAGCCCGACCCCACTCTTCGGTCGAATTTCGATTGCCGGAGGGGCAGTGTGGGCTCCCCGACATATAAGACCTGCGAGCTTCACAGCGCACGAGCGAATTACCCGCCGTGTCCATCTAAAACTTCACATTCACGCCAAAGTTCCACGGATACGTCATGCGTCTTTCGCTGCTCAGCCTTCTCTCCATCGTCCCGGCCGCGGCGTACGCGCAAAATCTGACTTTCCTGAGCGGATTGGTCAGCGCGTTGCAGACCGCAGGTCTTACACAGACTCTTGCTGTTGCCACCTCATTGAACGGCACAGTTGCTGGCTCGTCGATACTGGCGAACATTTCAAACGGAGATCCTCATCTCATTTTTGCGCCGAATGATGCCGCCTGTGAGTACGTTGCTTTTGGCTAGGCGGCTGGTACTGATCTTCGCTTCAGGGGGACTTGCGTCGAGCAATGTGACAGGCAATGCCACGCTTCTCGCGGACGTCTTCGCGTACCACGTCGTGCAGGGCAACTTCAGCGGTATCACGTCCGTATATCCGAACGTGACCGTCGGACAGACACTGTACAATGATCCGCTAGCGGTGCATCTGGAGGGCGGGAAGCCGCAGGCCCTTGCGTGGGCTGTACGGGAGGACAACCAGACGCATGTTCTGAACCAGCTCAACGACACGATAGTCGTCGGCCTTGCATCGTTCGAGAACCTCACGATCGCAGTGATCGACCACGTCCTGAACGTACCCGAGAGCCTCGCAGACACGGTGCCCACGAACAACAACTCGCTTTCGGAGTTCGAGACGTATCTGCAGGGCGCGACGCTCGCGGCGTGGAATACGACAACGAACCAGACAAATGACATCACGTTCTTCGATGCGTTCAACTCAGTGTACTCGGGCTTTACGCTATTCTCGCCGAACAACTCCGCTATCGAGGCCGTAAACAGCACGCTGCAGGGATTCCTGTCAAATCGCACTGCGATCAACGGTGTTCTGTTCAACCATGTGCGTTCACATAATGTTGCCTGAATTATCTGTGCTTACATACCCCTTGCAGCTGATCAATGGCACTACTCTATACTCGCCTTTGCTCACTGGTTCTCAGAACTACACCTCCCAAGGCGGCTCAAACTTCTCATTCTCCATTAACGCCACCGGGCAGTATGTTACACAGGAGAATATAACGGTGCTCATCATACAACCCAACGTGATCCTCCCGAATGGTGTCGTGCACATCATCGACGGTGTTCTCCTCAATACTGAGGGCGACCCCAGCGCTGCTGCTTCTGCGTAAGTGTCTTGTTCTCCGCAGTGTCATGTTACTGACGTCGTACGCAGACTGTCCTCCGCCGAATCTGCCGCATCCACTGCGACTGCCTCGCAAACCGGTCCTATAGGATTTTCGCTGACACAGTCACTGGATAGTACCGCTTCTATCAGCACGCCCACTTCCAGCACGCCCACTTCCAGCCCGCCCACTTCCAGCCCGCCCACTTCCAGTGCGTCCACCTCTAGCGAGCCCACCTCAAGCGTGTCTATCTCCAGCACCGCGAGCTCCTAGTTTGATTGCGCAGAGGTGTACTTCAAGAGGAGAGGACTCGAGTTGTATGTAGCTAGATCATGAACGATGTCTCGTGTATCTGTGCAACACACGGTTTATGGTTTCGGATGCCTCACTGTATTTTTGAATTAAGACACCGCTGTATCATATATATATCATCGTATATCCTACCGTTTCGCGTACTCTCTGCATACTGCGACATTGTCCTGTCGGGCTATGACGCCTTGACTCAAAATCGGGACGAAAGGCCGGTCCGAGGTAGACGCGGCGCAGACGCCCGCCGGCCCAAACTCTTTTACGTGCCACACCCTACCATTACACCGGCATTCTCACAAACACCAGCTCTACACGGTAAGCAGACAGGTGCTACGTAGCCATTAGTTTCTTTGCACGGTTTTGATATTGTTTTGTTTGTTTTCCCTCGCGTCTCATACAGGTTCCCAACTGAAAATGAAGACTTTCGCGTCTCTCAATGAAGATGTTCTGCGGATGGTCGCCTCGTTTCTCACTCCTCGCGAGGCAGCGTGTCTCTCGATGGTGTCGCGCTGTGCTCGAGATGCTGCCCTCGCACGAGTCTTCTCTCGCCTGGAGCTCGACCAACCGCTAGCAACAGTCAAAGCTATACTCGCATGGTACGATCAAGCTCCTCGTCGCATGTTCTGGCTGCACTCGCTGCACATCGCCTCCACATCTTTTACGGAGGTAGAAGCGAGTGACGAAGATCTTTCTCTCCAACGCAAGATTGTCGCGCTGATCGCCGGGGCCGTCAACCTCCGGGAATTTAGGATCTCCAACGCAGAGGCACTCGTCAGTGCAGTCCCCTCTGTCATTACCACAATCACCGCATGTCGACGTCTGGTCAAATTTCACGTTACCGGCGCAGAGCTGCAGACTCTTATCCTTTGCACTGCTGTGCAGAGCGAACCTATGGATGTAGTGTTCGGCCTCATGGACCACACCGCGGTCCATCCCCTGCGCGACCTCTGTATTTTTCGTGGACTCACTACTCTCGCTCTGAAGAGCGGGAGACTTTGCGATATTCAAGGGGCATACACTCTCCGCCTTCCTCAAGTCCGCTCTCTTAGCCTCTACCAGGTAGACGTACATCTTTGGCGGCTCCCCACCCTCTTTCCCTATCTCAACACTCTCCGATTGTTTTCGTGCGTCCCAATAGGCCATGTGGTCCCATTTGTACCTTGGAAGGTGCTCCATCAACTTGTGGGCGACGTAAGGACTTTGGCCTCCGCGAGGCGCCTGGTCTCCTCATGCTCCGTCCAGCAGCTACTGTTGACACTCTGGGTGCCTTACGACCAGGAAACTGCGGACGCTCTTTCTGATAGAGTGGCTGTCATCGGAGCAGCTGCTCCAATTGCTTTTTCAAGCTTTCTAGCCAGCTTTCGCGACATGATGTTTCAAAGACGGCTGGCAGGGGTGCTACGGTGGTCTATACGAGTTTTGGAGGTGTACGTGGACGAAAAGGATTCCTTCAAATGGTGGACGGTCAGTTCTACCTTCCTGGACTTGGCGACAGCTGATTCGTTGACACTTTGCAGCGCAACGCCCTGCTAGACTTTGCTCAACTTCGCATACGTGTTTTCATCCTTCGCTTGGTGCTGCCTCCTGGTCGATCGAGATTTACGAAGACAATCGAGAAGGATGTCCTGGGTACGACATGGTTGTCAACGATCGCGTCAACACTTTCGTTCGTGCAGTACATCTACTATCGTGCCGATGCATACCCGTCAGATCACAGGGCCGCGTACAAAGTTGTCCGATCCCAGGTTATGCCTCCGATAGTAGAAGAGATTGACCCCGATACTTCAGCAGAGGTACTTGCATCATACAACCTTATTTCGGCTCCGTAGCGTGTATTGGTGAGTCGTTGATCTATTCTCTGTGGAGTGATTGTTCATGACGGTATTCAGGTGTACACCTGCCTGTGTACGTAGCAAGCATTCGCCGATGCGACATCCGTACGCGTGGGTCACCGTCTGCTCCGCAAGTTGATACTCTGGGTCGGCTTATTTCTGATACTTGTCTCCAATACTACTAGAAGTCCGTAGATATAAGAACAATCAGACTGTCTTCTTTCAACTTGAAGGCACGTATCGCCCGAAGCAAATGTAGCCCTCGACATTGATGCCGTTGTGTTCAGGTTCTTCGGAAGCACAGCGCTGCGAGAGCCTAATACTGACATGCTCGGTTAGTTTCAGTCTATCGTCCGGTGTTCTGACGCCACGTTCGTTAGTGTTATGACTCGCCTGGACTTGAAGAAATGCTATCTCATCATCCTCAGCCGACCACATCGCGACCGTATAGTATCTGAACATGGCGCGTTCTGACCCGACTAGCAGTCTCCAGATTTTAGCGCAGTACCAAATGCCTTATCGGAGGATGAAATTGGGATCAAAGTATTTAAGTTCGAAGCGCCTAAAGCAGGTCCCGCGTCTTTCCAGCATACCACATCCTTGACACCTTGCTTGGCAGTGCAATAAGACACATCCCTGCCCGGTATGTGGATGGTTATGACTTAGGGCTCGCACTCAACACGCCTTTTGGTTTTTCAAGACTTTTCAGCGGCCGGAACAGGTTTTTTTTCCCTCCCCGACAACCGAGCAATGTCGCCATTCGCGTCTCTCAATCAAGATGTTCTGCGAAGAATTGCCTCGTTTCTCACCCCTCTTGAGGCAGCAAACTTTTCGCTGACGTCACATCATGTGCGCGAGGCCTCCGCCGCTCAAGCCTTCTCTCGGTTGACTCTGTTGAACTGTCCGCGCGCAACAGTCGGCACTATCATTGCGCTGTGGTATGACCAGGAACCCCACCGCATACGATGGCTTCACGCTTTTGAAGTACCCCGCATCCTCCCGAATCAATGGGAACTGCCTCCTGAAGACGTCCTTCTCGCGTGCAAGGTCGTAAAGTGCATCGCGGACGCCGTCAACCTCCAAGAACTCGTGATGGCGGAGTCAGACAGACTCGCCATACTCGTACCCGCCCTGGTCTCTATCATCGCATCACGCAATTGCCTATGGAAGGTGCATTTCTTTGACGCGGGGCCGAAGATACTCGACGTTTTAGCTACGCTGGAGAGCAGTCTTCGTGAAGTGGTCGTCCGCTTAGACATGGGGAAATACGTCCACCCACTCCACCATCTCTCCCGCTTTCGCACTCTGAGCACCCTCACCCTCTTTAGCGGATTTGTCTGCAGTATCGAAGACGCTCCCTCGCTCTGTCTCATCGGCGTTCAGACTTTGACGCTCGATTACGTGGATGGACCGTTTTCGTTTCTACCCAGCATCTTTCCCAACGTACGCGCTCTAAAGCTATTGGCATGTGCATCCACAGATTCCTTGGCCGAGGTACCGGGAACCGTGCAGACATGGGATCGCATGGATAGCCTGCTCGGCGATGAGGTTAGTCTTCACCTCGCGAGGAATCTGGTCACGCCCTCGTCTGTCAAACAGCTGTTCATGACAGACTGGAAGCAAAATAATTCGCATGATACGTTTCCGCAACAACTGGATATCATCAAAGCGGCTTCTCCGGTCGTGTTTGCAGGCTTCCTGACAGATATGCAGAAGCTTACATACCATACGGAGCTGGCAGCTGCCCTGCCTCGGTTGGAGATCCTGGAAGTTTGTGTGGTCAGTGTCGAGAATTTCAATTGGTGGTTGGTTGGTACGGGTTTCACAAGAGGTGCGGCAACGTCTGACTCGATATTTGCAGGAAAAAGCTGTCCCAGAATTCGCCCAGCTCCCCATCCACATATTCATACTGCGCTCTCTATTTACCGCGCCAGAGCGTCCCGTACCCAAACACAAACACAAACCCAGGCCCACGCCCGTACCTCATCGCCGCTTCCCACCTCTTCCCCCCGTCTCTCCCGAAATTTGGGGGCCGGCCGAGAAGATAGAACTGCATCCATTGTGGCCATCTATGATTGCGTCGAGCCTGCCTCCCGTGCAATACATCTTCTACTATGCTACTGATCACACCACCGTGCATAAAGTCATTCGCTCTGAAGGCCTACCTCCGGTACTGCAGGAGGCCGAAGTGAGGGCCGCTACGGAGATTCTGGCTTCATTCTACGACTGCCCTTTCGAGAAGATGGGCAACAAGCCGGTGAGTCGATAGCTTGATCTCTATGTATCGATGTGTGGGCGGTTACTCAAGTCGGCATGCAGAAATGGAACACATTACTAGGACCTATTGATATCACGCGGTTCGAAGAAAATCCTTGAACGAAGTATGCATATGCAGCTACTCTCCACCAGAGCAGACCTTGTTAGCCTCGACAAGTAATTCCATTGGTGCTCGGTAGACGACTCAACAGTTCCGATTATATACTGGCCGACCCGTCGATGCGGACGGTCACAGAAAAGTGCAATATACATTCCGATATCCCTCTGAACCGATGTGCTAGCTTTGATCTCCCCAATTCGCGTCTGCAAATGTCAGTCAGTGGGCAACTATACGCCAGTGAACCACTTAGCACGACTAACCTCACGATATTGTGCGATCGCGATCATAATATTGAACGCAGCGTCTGAACCGTTTCATCGAGGTTCTCCCAGGTAAGATAATGACCGCGATCTAGTGTGATAAGCTTCCCATTGGTAAGCTTGCATACACTTTCCGCCGCGGCCTCGTCCGAGATAGGATCCTCAGCACCGCGAATGATCCACGTCGCGACCCCTCCAATGTCGGCAAACTCGTACTCCGACAATCCCTCGACGAATCGCGCGACGCCCTCGCGCAGCGCGTCGTGTCGTTCCGTCTCCACCCTGACGCGTCCGCTGATCGCAGGGTCCTCCTTCGCCTTTGCGCCTAGGAACGAACTGACATGCGCGACCATCGCGTCCATCGGCAACCCTCGTATGAGATTGGCGTTGTTGAGCTGCTCAACTTTGATGAGTGGGAGGCGCAGCGGGCCCATCAGGATGAGTTTCTCTGCCTTTCCCGGGAATTGGGCTGCAAACTGCAGGGCGAGGATTGCGCCAGCGGAATGTCCGACGACAATAGCGTGCTGATATCCATAGTATGCCAACACATCGTTGATGTCTTGGGCTAGCGAGGTTATCGTGATTGTGGCGTCGCCGGCTGGAGTCTCTCCATGACCAGCCATGTCGTAGACAATCCTGGTGTATTCTGGGAGGTGGGGAATTAGAGGAGTAAAGGTCTTCGTAGTGTTTAGAATTCCGGGTATGAAGATGATAGGGATATCGGGTCTGGGCGTGACCGTCTCTCTGCGGTAAATCTGAGCGAAAACCAGTTTCCTCGAGGGTAGCCTGATGAGCGATACCATGGTGGACTATACGTTGACAATTTAATTGTAAACGACAGTGGTATTCACGCTGATACACACCGTATTTGAGTCGACGCCACACGGATGCAGACTTTGCGAATTGCGATGCGGGCAAGAAGAGCGTCGGCGGCAGATGTCTGTCACGCATGACTTTATCGCTGAGGGGACGGACCCGATCAAAGATCAGAACACATGCGAGCTGATCACTAGGGAAAAAAGACCCACCGTCAGGAACAATTGCTTACAGAGGGCCGTTGGTTGCGGAACATGCGCGTTATCCTGAGCTTGGACTCCCAAACCTATGAGCGGCGGCGAGATGAGCGGGATCAACAGGACGAGCTCATCTTCGCAGGCAGCATCCCTCCTTCAAGGCGGACTTGATCTCCAACCACCAAACCAAGGTCCTGCAGTAACTGAGGGGCATCTATCATTTTGTCGTCTCGCCCTCACAAAGGTCATGCGCTGGCGTTCTTTCTGAAACAGTAGATGCGGATCGGCGTGCCGATCGTTCATTTCACTGAGCAATCCCAACATCGATCGCTACTCGGTCGCGCCCTCGCATAACAGTAGCATGGCAGTGTCCCAGTAATCACTCTTTGCCTCAGAAGAACGTAGAAGCTGATTCGCTTCCCCATCCTGCTAAGAATCGTCATCTGCGCGTCCCCGATCCGTTCAGTAAGTTTTGTGCGTAGTTGCAACAACAGTACGTGGATTTCCTGTCCCAGTATACGTCGCAGATAGCGTGCTTCGGCACGCATCAGGCTTGTCTATAGCCATAATATACAATGTTCGTGAAAGGTGGCGCCGCGCTTCTACATCGTAGCAAGCTGTGACCCTACGCGACTCGTACGTGACGAGAGGGACAAGGCAGGATGACAACGCCCAATTTCCCTATCGTCGCTGAGAGGGAGAGCGAGACTCAACGTGAGATCCGCTTTATCTTTATCCTCAAGGCACGGCAGATGATGCTGCCATAGATGGAAGCCACAGCTCTGCGCAATACCAACCTGTCAATCAGTTATTTGAGCTCTTCGTCACCGGCATGAACGGACGCACCGGTAACTTGACAGGCCATCTGAAGAGTCGTGCAGTTGAGCAGAGCACGTCGGAGATTCGTGGCATCACTGATTGACATATGCTCCGCCGGCGTATCTGGAGGAGCTTCCTTGCGTTGTACGGACAATGGCGCTACCGCTACCGCAAAGCGATACAAAATTGGAGCTGCGTCCTGCGCTTGGACCAAGTTGAGGAATAGGAATCTCATAGGCTTCCGCCTGGTGACCAAGATCTGTTGTGCCAGCTCATGTGCGTTCGCGAGAGGCCCGCCTTCCAAGCTGCAGATATCGATGCAGAAAGGCAAATTCGCTGATGCCCCAAACGCCTCGGCAATGTCAGAATTCTGGTGATAATTGTATACGGTAAGTGCGTGCACATAAACGACAGTAGCCCCGAACAACCATACCTGCCATTCCTTCGGTATTTGTAGCTTGAGATATAGCATAGCGGGCGACTCGCACTGAATCGTGTGCAGTAGCTTCGGCGATGGCATCCATGATATCGGTGCACTCAGAACAGAAGGCTTCAAATGACGGACAATGTCTACGAAACGTTCCTCTTCGTAAATCCGCGGGTTCTGCCGGGTCTGCTCAGGGAAAATTCCGACGCGTCGCACAGGCTGGCCAATCCAAGGCAACAATTGCCGAATCGTGTATGCGCTGGCTTCGAGCTTGTCCAAGTGTTTCCATTGCGGGCAAGTCTCCTGGCCATCCAACTGGGCGGTACCTGGGATGATGAGTATACGGAGTGCTGGAAAATGACCGGACAGGTGGCTCCCCGTGCCCCGGATCGAGTCCGCAGAGAGGGTAGTCACAGCGGGGAATATGGGCGGGAAGTCAAACTGCTCTACTTCTCCTGAGATGGCATGCATCGACGTGACGGAGAGATCGTGGACGGAGGGAAAGATGGGAATGTCGACTTGCGGGTCTAACTTGATGGAGGACAATGAGAGCGTACTGAGTGCCTCGAAACGCGAGATCTCTGAGAGGTTGTGCAGTGAATTGTGTGCCATGAAGATCTGGTCTTGCAGCGCGCAGCATTTGGACGGTAGCATGTTGAAGGTGATATTGAGCAAACGGCTGGGTATGGCGCCCAGCAGTGCAGTCGTCATCGGTCCGTGACCTTCCACGTGAAGGCGTTTCAGATGTCGAAGGGTTTTGAGCGATTCGAAGAGATCCGAGGAGCTGACGAGCAGATCCTCTGTGCTTCCAAGGATATATAACTCCTCGATCTTCCTGGCGTGCATGAAGATGTCAAGCAGAGTCTGGACACGCAGTCTATATGTAGGCGAGTGAGGTTGTTCGTCCAGCATGGGCTCCCAATAGTCAGGTGGAACGACAACTTTGCGCAACTGGGAGCGGCGCTCCGGATTGCTAGCGAGGAACGTCATGTATTTTCTCCGGAAGGCGTCGCCGGTCGCAGCCCCGAGCTCGCGGAATACGCGTTGCTGAGACGCTGCGTAGGCATCGCGGCAAGTCGACCAGAATTGACAGGCGGTTTGGAGTGACATCTGCTCGTGAATCAGGAGGAGAACATCGTTGTTCCATCGGGCCTGTAGAGGAGTGGCGGTGGCGCGCATCATACTGACATCCATTTTAGTGATAGCAATGCAACGTTCAGGGTTGTGAGCGGTGGGATTCGAGGCAGGGATGCGCCGGGTCGTCTGCAGCGATGCGGGAGGTGGGATGTAGGAATTGTTGAAGGCCAGTGGGCAAGATGAACGTTGAAAGCAGGCGTTGTTGTTGTTGTGGCGCTAATGCGGCAGTCGTGAAATATCGTAGCAAATATCATGCCCGATCGGGTTCAACGGCCACTGCATCATGGGCCGCCTTTCCGTACTCGAGCATGAGAGGAGAGCTCGACTGAGCTATTTTACAGAATTATGAGACCGTTTAAGGTGAAATTAGTAGCGATACGGGGGTACTCAACGATGTGCTGCGCGTTGACCGCTCGGACTACGGCGGTCGACTGGGGGAAGATCTTGTAACCTCGACTTTCGTATTCATGGCCTCGTCTAGCGACATCTGTGACGATTGCGGTGCGGGTCAATGGCCAACGCTGACCTAGACAGGGCGATAGACTCGACGTCAGAGGCCTTCTGAACTTCTACGTAGCAAGAGTACGTCTGCGACAGGAAAAATTTATTGAGCAAGCCGTTATACAAGGCCGTTCACGTACATGCAAGACAAAGCCAGCGGTAGCTATCAAGACCTGCTTCGAATTATGTCGGCATTCTGCCTGAACCCAGCGTCAGTCCCGCTGAGAGTCCGACTGACAGCTCAAAGCATCTGATGTGTATGTGAGATGCGCTGCAATTCGGTAGAACGACCCTACACCAGACGCACTTTGCAACATTGTGGGCGGACATTCTTCTCTGATGATCCATGGGGAACCTGGGAACAACTTCCGTCAAGTGTAACGATACCCCCAGAGTTATGGAAGATTTTGTCGTCCCAGACAGCATCGTCCACAACACCGGAGGCACCGTGTATAGCTTCTGCCCGTCGAGGTGTCGAATAGACTTGTAGGGCGACCGACAGGACGTGATTGCCATCGCAAGATACCTCAGACGCCTCAGAGCCTCTCCCTGCCTATATGCGACCGACTATGGCCACACCACAGCTGAATTCATGTTACATGGAATAGATGTAGGACGACTTGCCAGAAGTGATTCTAATGCGGGATCCGCGTTTTGTACGTGCTTGAAGACGCGTCGAAGCTTTATTTGCATATGTGCACGCGTAGGTTATGCTCGTAGTACTGTATGATCAAAACGGGGGAACCTGTCGTCTGGTGAGGTTTTTGAATAGTGAAAGGCTGCACGAGGAGAGCTTGCGATGTGTGATGGACGTTGAGGAGAACGAAGGGCGACGGTCGAGCGCCCATATTTCTTCCTTCATGACCACCAGTATCGTGACAGAAGCGATTCCTCCTCCAGCACTTCCCTGGCCACATTCACTTCTTCGAACTGGCCTGGCTCTTGTCGGATAGTGGCTAAAACGGTTCGCTTTCAATGAGCCTCGAAAACTGCAAGCTACGGACAATCCACGGCGTTCAACTTCAACACCGACCTCGACCTCGACCTCGACTGCAGCTCTCGCACTCTTTCTAATGCCTTCACGCCAAGTGATAGTCCGGGGTGGTCAAGGAGCCTACCATACACGATCTTTCGGCCCTAGGCATGTATCAAGCGAGCGTATTGCCCGCGGCAGTGACTAGTGCATATTCAGCACGAGCTATCTGCGCATAATGATATGCACTTTTCACGCACCATTCACGCATCGATATTATATTGTCGGTATGATATTGCGTTTGGCGGTGAGTATGCAACAACTCGCCATAAGTGGCGCTCACGAAAACCCGACGCGTCCCACTCCTGCCCTGATACGAGCTCACGTGCGTGTACATGCATCAGTAGATGCTAAGTCGACGACTACAAGTTCGAAGGACTTGATCAATGGCACGGTCAACCGGTATGGGGGAGTAAAGAGCAAGAGCTGGTGTCTGTGAACATGAATGATGGACGTCAAGATGAAAGAAGGCTCGGCAGCGAGCGCACGTCGTTCTTCATGACCGCCAGTACGACTAGGGGGCCATTTCTCCAGCAACTCCTCGTCCACACACATATGATTCCTTGAACCTGTCTCGTTATCGACGATTGCTACCTGAGACGGATCGGGTGCGCTCCTAACCGGTCTCGGGGATACACGCTACAGCAATAATCAGCAGTCACCAGTCGCTCGGCAGACTCTCTCTAGCTCTCCACGCCTCCACGTCGTCACTGGTTGCGAAGATGACAGAACGAACAGACCTCTCTGGACAGTTCCTCAAAGTCAGCTCGCCTGAGCCGCATGTGTTGCTCATCGAGCTCTCACGGTGTGTGTGGCCCGCTGGTCGTCTTTACACTACTCACGCGGATACATACGTCCGCAGGAGCCCGGTAAACGCTTTCAATGAATCGTGCGTGCTCCCCGCACACATATTGTACGAGACTGATGCTGGATCTACAGGTTTTGGATGGAGTACGGGCGGGTCTTCGAGAAGATTGGGCAGGATCCAAGCGTGCGCGTCGTCGTGCTCGCGTCGAGCTTCCCAAACGTGTTTTCAGCGGGTATCGACTGTACGTGCGCCATTTCCGCGCTCTCTCGCGGCTCTAACAGTCCCTTGCGTCTGCTAGTCACCGCTCTCGGCCAGCTGCACAGATACGACAAGGACCCCGCCCGCCGCGCGCTCCAGATCCGCCGGTTCACGATGACGTTCCAAGAGTGCATCTCCGCGGCGGAGAAGTGCCCGTACCCGGTCATCGCAGCGGTGCACGGCGTCGCGTTCGGCCTGTCGATCGATATCATCGCCGCGTGCGACGTCCGCTATGCGGCCGAGAACGCGCGGTTCGCGATCAAGGTGAGCCTCTCTCTGCCGTATTCCGTCTCCCAGTCTGCTTACGCGTTGCCTGTGCTGCTAGGAAGTCGACGTCGGGCTGGCAGCGGACATCGGGACGCTCGCGCGCCTGCCGAAGCTCGCGGGGAACCAGAGCCTGGTGCACGAGCTCGCGTACACCGCGCGGGACTTTGGTGCGGACGACGCGCTGCAGATGGGGCTCGTGTCGCGGGTCGTGAAAGGCGGGCGCGAAGAGGTGCTCACCGCGGCACTCGACGCTGCGCGTACGATCACGCGCAAATCGCCCATTGCGGTGCAGGGGACGAAGCGCATATTGCAACACGCCAGGGACCACTCGTGATTTGTTTCTCTTCAGTGTGTTGATTTGAAACTGACGCGTCTTGACGACAGAGTGGAGGAGAACCTTGAGTACGTCGCTACGTGGAACAGTGCGATGCTACAGAGCTCGGTGAACACAATTATCATCATTATCACGGGGGGAATTACTGATGCTGGAGTCCAGGACATGGACATTGCGGTAAAGGCCGCAAAGGCGAAGCAGCACGCGATCTTCCCACCTTTGGGCAAACCGCCAGCGAAGCTGTGAGGCTCCATCTTGCTCGTATGTTATCATCTTGATCGTTCAGGGTTAGGCTGTATAGTCCACATAAACTTCTCGCATTCAGAATCAAGCAGTGGTTGGTATCCATCAGCAGCTGTGCACAGTGCAGTTTGGAGTGTATCGGACGACCTAAGATGTCCAGAAATCCCGACCGTAGAAATAGCTCGCTTGGACGATGGACGTCGACATGAAAGAGGGTTAACGTCTAGCGCACGTCTTTCTTCATGACCATCATCACGACCAAGAGGCTTTTTCTGCCCCAGCACACACTCTATTCGGCCACACACATATGACTCTGAGACTGCCTCGCTACCGACAATTGCTACGCGTAAGGTCGGGGAGGGACGCGTCCGAGTCGTGTCGCCAGCTGCGAGTCGATGCGCACTCCTCGCACGAACCCAAGAACCCGAAACGTGACTAATGTGCGACAAGTTTTCATCTTTTTGAGCAGATAGCTTGTGCTGAATATACCTCGGACAGGACTAGGTAGTTTGCAAGCGCACATTCTGTCGGCGGAAAGTCAATCACTTTATGGCTTCGGGCCCTTTGGGCAACGACGCGTACAGCCACTCTCACCGAAGACGTCTACATTGGGTCGTGGTACCTCCCCCGTATATGCGAACGGTGCTTTGGACGGCGAACCCGCCTTTGGTTTGGAGCAAGTGCAAGTTTATAGCAGTCTCCAACCTTGGCCCACGCTAACACCACAAATGGACCTAGGCCGTGCCCCACCCTGTTCGACGCGTCGCCGTGCGTAAACTGCATCCAAGCGAGCTATCTCTACGGTCACCGGCTCGTTATTCCTCAGCACATTTTGACCGTGCTGATCAAGCACTTCACTATCTAGTGGTCGACATAGCCTACGCGTGCAACTACACGAGTCCTTGTCAGGACAGGGTCCTTCTCAGGGTGGGACGCGTCCGAGTCGCGTCGCCCGCTGTGAGCCGATGCACACTCCTCGCTCAAACTCAAGAAATCGGAGCGTGAGTGGTGTGGGACAAGTTTTTGTCTTTCGACACCCTAGCTGAAGACGTCTACCCTGGGCCCTGGTACCACCACCATATATGCGAACAGTGTTTTTGACGGCGAAACCCGCCTTGCAGCAAGGGTAAGTTGAAGTTTTCAACCTTTGCCACCGTTGACACGCCTGGTGGACCACCTTCAGCATGCAGCGTACGGTCCCATGTCCTTCTGCCTTACACGGTTTGAAGAGAGCTTCTTACCGCCGATGCACTTGGGCGAAACAAGCCAATATTGCGCTCGGCACCCTCGCCGATATCAAGCTAAAGCTGCGCTACTTGTATTCTGACAGCATCTTCGCTACGACGTACCAGCAGGTGTGCACCTAGTTCAATGCCAGCATACATTTGTCCAATCCGCCCCCAATCTAAACCGCCGCTAAATATGAATCTCTGCAGTGACCCCGCTTGCCAACACGGTCACGACAGGCGGACCTAGGCCGTGCCCCGCCCTGGTCGACGCGTCGCTGTGCGTAAACTGTTGTGATGGAACATGGAAAGTTCTGCGCGTTCTGTCGATTAGCCTCGAGGACATGATTCATCGGACTCATGTACGTGCCTCGAGGAGGAGGGACGCCCCGTGTTCACCGTTACCCCTCACTGCCCTCAGTAATACAACAGAGACTCTGTTAGGTTTAATAGGATGTTCTGATGAAGACTGAGACGATCGTGAAGTCGTGGAGGACCGCGTAGAGCATTTGTGGTGCAAACACACAGGTTTCTCGTTCCCGAGGACTCATTTGATGTCATACTGAGTCGCTGAGTCAAATACGAGGCTATCCAATGCTGCGTAGACCGTCCATTTCAGCGCTTTGGGTAGAGTGGCCTAATAGTGTGAGGTCGTGGTCTAAGGCAGGATCGTAAGCGCGACGTCGCCCAAACCACCTCTCTGTTACGAACGACGATCACGACGGCGACGACCTCACCTCGACATGTCGAGCAAGCCCTCTAGACAGTCTCAGTCGCCCCCGTCGACGCCACACAGTTCGAAATTCTCCAAGTTTCTGCAGAAGCAGGCTGGGAGAGATCGGTCAAAGTCGATGGTCGACACGAGCGCAAACACGGTCGCCAGCGCAGGCAGCTCGTCCTCGTCGTCGATCTCGGAGGGTGCGAAGATTCGCCCGAGCCGTTCCATCCTGCGCAGCAACAGTCGGAAGGCGAGCGATCCAAGAGACGAGGACCTGGACGAGACACATCGCGAATCTCAGGATCCCCCACCAACCGATAACCTCGACGACGACGAAGCAGGCAGCGAGCAGGCACCGCAGCCAGAGCACGTCGACGAGACACCGGTCATTGTTGAGCCTGTAGCCATTCCACGGCCGCGAACACGCTCAGAACGGCCCCTTTCAGAGAACTACCCTACCGTCGCGTACTACCCTTCCACATCCTCCACACGCATCGCCGACCTGCCCAGCCGGCTTTCTGGCTGGTTCTCACACACGTTCAGCTCGTCTTCGACAGATCTCACACTGCCGACGCTACTCTCGCAGCAGCATCTCGCGTCGACGAGCACCAACTCGCCCAAGGGCAAGGGCTCAGCGCTGCTAACAGCCGCCAAACACGGCACGAGCAAGGTGATGCGATACGTGCTCGACAGCGACGCCACCCCAGACCGGAGTGAGGATCCGATATGGCTGCTCGGGGTGCATCACCAGGGCTACGAGCCAGGCATGGCCCCTCGACCAAGCACAGGCCGACGAAGCTCGGTCGGCTCGCGTCGCTCGCCCACCTCGCTGTCCTCATCCACGTCATCATCGCCATCTATGCCTGGCGGCGATCCGTCGCTCTCGCAGTCCCAGCCCTCGCCGGGCTCGGCCACGCTCACGAGTGTCACAGTCAAAGAGAACCCGGGACGACACTGGCCCCCTGTATTCTATGCCGACTTCACTTCGCGCATCTGGCTCACATACCGCTCCCAATTTATACCCATCCGTGATATTAGCCTGGAAGACCTGGACGCGGCTCCCTATACAGGCGCACCGGGCACCAGTCCGCAGCCAAAGCGGTTGTTTTGGCCACTTGGAGGCGAGAAGTGTTGGTCGAGCGATGCAGGTTGGGGGTGCATGGTGCGGACGGGACAGTCGCTACTGGCGAACACGTTGCTTTTCGTGCATTTGGGGAGAGGTGTGTTTGTCGACATCCGTGGTGTCTCTATCCTAACTTCACGCTGTCACAGATTGGAGGAAACCTCCCCACCCTGTGTATACTGCGGATTATGCCACATATGTTCAGATCCTGACGTGGTTTCTGGATGACCCATCCTCCCCATTCAGTGTACATCGCATGACGATTGTTGGGAAGCAGCTGGGCACGCGCATTGGGCAGTGGTTCGGCCCAGCAATAGCCGCGCAAGCCATCAGGTGCGTCCTTCGCTTCACTTCGTTTGATCACGACGTAACCTATTCTCAGGACCCTTGTACGCGCATTTCCGGAGGCGGGCTTGGGGGTGTTTTACGCTGGCGATGGGGGAACTATCTATGATTCCGAGGTCTTTGCCGCCTCTCATAGCGGCATCGCTTCGCCTCGCAAGCACGCTCGTCGGCATTGGGGTGACCGCGCAGTGTTAATTCTCATTGGGCAGAAGCTAGGCTTGAGCGGGGTCAACGAGATCTATCACGAGTCCGTCAAGGTGAGTTCCTGACCTACTCGTACGGATTTGCCTGCTAAAACATCTGCAGGCGTTCGTGAAATGGCCGCAATCTGTCGGCATTGCTGGCGGGCGTCCCTCATCGTCATACTACTTCGTCGGATCCCAAGCAGACTCGTTGTTCTACCTCGACCCCCACCACGCACGACCTGCCATTCCCTTACGTCCGCCGCCTCCGTCCGTTCTTCGTGCAGGCTTCCCTTCACCTTCGCCCTCTCCATCGATATCGAGACACACATCGCCGGAGCCGATATTGGACCGCGAGAACCAGGCATCGCCGAGGAACATGCCCCGCCACGTCCGGTCGCCCACATCGCCCGCCTCTGTCCGTTCCAGAGGCTCGTCTGTTTCGCATCGCAACATCGTATCGCCATCACCGCTCCAGCAACAGATCTCTACTTCCTCCAGCTCTACCAACGCCTCCTACACCACTACTACGTCAAATACCCATTCCACCGGCTCCCATATGCGCTGGCGCTCTTCAAGCGTGGTGCCCGACGACTTGGAGATGGATTCGAGAGAGCTCGGTGTTGGCGATGATCTTGATCCATTGCAGAGACACTACGTGACA
Organism: Ceriporiopsis andreanae CBS 279.92; assembly: GCA_001969225.1. NCBI lineage: Eukaryota > Fungi > Basidiomycota > Agaricomycetes > Polyporales > Meruliaceae > Ceriporiopsis > Ceriporiopsis andreanae. Next base: position 1,523 of record ALYI01003648.1, on the reverse strand, counting down.
GCCTACTCCGCAACTGAGCTGTCCACGTTCCACTGTGACCGCGTTAGGAAGATGGCGCTCAGTGGCATGGACCCAAGTATGCTCATTGGCTTCTTGTGCAAGGATGAAGCAGATTGGCAGGATCTCAAACGACGAATCACAGAGGTATGTCTGACAGTGTCTGCTCTGATGCATACTGACGAATGTGCATTCTAGCTCAACGAGAGCAACAAACGAGCGCAAGTCATCACTATCCAAGACGAGCCGCCCAACTGGACCTCGGACTCAGATATGGGCTTGGAGAGCATCTCCGAGCCCGATATCGACATGCCAGAGGACGATGAGGACGAGTTTTCGGATGCACAGGATCACGTACGGTCGCGGTCGGCGTCGCCTGACACGAGCCTTCCCAGCGCACACTCCAAGTTCGCTGAAGAAGGCGACACGGAGGAGGACCCCGTAGATCCGATCACCCCTGGCGCCGGGCGCAGCTCGTTCGTGAACATCATCCCGCCAGAGGTGATGCAGAAGTCGAACAGCACGGGCACGACGGACAGCTCCGGCGTCGACTCGCTCAGCTTCGACGACGAGGACGACGTCGAGTGGGTCGCGCACGACGTGATGACGCCGCAGCAGGAGTACACCCGCCCGGCGGCTGCATACGACGACGACGACCCGCTCGCGGAGTCGCAGGCGACGATCGGCGCGCGGGCGTCGCACGAGTCGGGCCTGGGCGCGGAGCACGGGCGGCACAAGCGGAAGGCGGGCAAGAAGAAGCACGCGAAGGCGCCGCCGCAGCAGTACCCGTTCCCCGCGACGCCGGGCGGGGACGACACGTCGAAGAGCCCGCCAAGACGCGTGCCACAGATGCGCACGGCCAAGGCGCGCGACGGGGGGCGGACGCAGAGCGGCGGCGTGCGGGGCGTGCCGGCCGACGACATTGACGACTTCTGAAGCATCGCTTGCGTGGACGTTATGCCCGCTCGCGCTCCCGCACATACCACACCGCCCGCTTCTGCTTCCCCCAATTCCCTTGATCTTATTGCATATTGATATACATACCGCCGCCTGGCCGCCTTTGTTACTTTGTATCCTTGCCAGCTGTCTTTCGGGGGTCTCCGCTTCCTCTTTCCCTGGAGAAAACGTGTACGCCTACCAGCTTGGAGTGTATTTTCCTTGTTTCTCGTTCGCCCCTCCCTCTTATGCTGCAGCTCTCCCGTAAGTTGTGTACTAGTCTTCGGTAGAAAAACGCCATGATACCCACGCACGCTGTTGTCGAGTCGGCTTGTTACCAATGTCGTGCTTACCACCCTGTCATGTAGTATACATCGGATGCATCTCTGCCTTCGCGTGCTGCAGACATCAGACATCACACCTCGGGGAAATGGAAACGGAAATGGAAATGGAAATGGAAATGGAGGAATTAGATGTATACAAGAGGATCTAGAGGACGTGTATATACAGAGTGCACTCCCAACGTCCGCGAAATAATGATAAGATAGACAGATCCCGGGGCACCACGAGGCGGCTATGACCTACAACAC
>ALYI01003647.1:0-98546 GCA_001969225.1 Ceriporiopsis andreanae CBS 279.92 | reverse complement strand
CTTTCCCGCCCGCTAGCATTAGCTAATGCGTGTGGTGTAAGACATGTATCGTTCCCGACAACGCGAGAACATCTGAATTTTGGGGACCAAGACGTCAAGTTACAGCAGTTGTTCTTCTACGCGTTTCTGACGAACATTTGACTACTTATGACCTTGCAACACTGGCGCGAAGCTGACGAGGGGAAGCGGAGCGGAGACCTGCTTGGGCAGATTCATCTGTCCGCCTTGAATGAGTTTGCCACTGCCGTACGAAGGCTTCGGTGGAGGTGCTTGGAAGGGGTGTGCCTCAGTGTTAAAGACCCCTGGAATGATCATCAACAGAGTGGCATGCACTGAAGGATAAGGTACACACATTGATCGATATTGATGTGGTTCGGGTCATCAAAAGTAAGATAGCTGTAACGGGGATGTCAATGTTTATAGGGTCGCAACTATGTGAACTACTCACAGGTACTTGAGGACTTCGGCATACCAGAAGCTTTCCGCGTCGTCGATGAAGTTATCGTCCGACTTCACGGTGTCGGAAACGTTCCAGATGGGCGCGAAGCCAACAGGAGCACTCAAGAATTTCTGGAAACTGGCGATAGCGGAAGCTGCACGATCGAGATATTTCGTATCGCCGGTGGCGCGCCAGGCGTAGAAGTTGGACTCGAGGACTTCGGGGCGCATATAATAGTATTCAGCACCGGATTGGATGAAGAAGCCATTCTTGTCGAAAAATGCAAGATCATCGGAGTCCACTGTTTGTCCGGTATTGTTCCCTTTGTTGGAAAAGTATGCGAATGCCTCGGGGCCGATGCCCGTTCTGATACAAACTATCAACAATCGAAGACAATTGGTTTCAAGGGCGGGACACGTACGCAGTGCTAGCATAAGTGTTCCAGCAAGCATCGTTGAGACGAAGAGCAGTATTGACGATGGTCTGGTTGTTGAGCATCTTCCCGCCTGTGTCCAACATATCAGTTACAGGTTTTTGAGTCGCGGGTGGACTACACCTACCGAGAATCCAATTGCCGGCCATGTAGCATGCAAGATGAGAACCGACGTTGACAATGTTACCATTGTCATCCTGATCTGCGAGATAGAGATGATTCCCAACGGTGGACGTCTACATAAAAGCGCTCAGGACGCGTTGCGTCGAAGAAAGAGGTACCTACCACTGCGAGGTGTCGAATGGACGAGTCGACGGCAGTCGCCCACGTATCCGCGAATACATTGTCGTCCGTGTTTGTAAGACGAGGATACTTGATCAGATATTCGAAATAGCTGTCCGATCCGCCACCCCATGTCTGGAATTTTATGCTGGTTTGTGACGGTCATAGTGTTGTGCATATAGTACTCACAATGTAGGCATCTGTGAATTGACCGGTACTAGGATCGATACCCTGGGGTGCAAGCCCGGGAAGGGGATCAGGCTGTCATGTTATTAATCAGTCTACTCCGGTATATGATAATCGGTACTCAGACATACTAAGCTTGCGATCTGCCTCACTGACCCTTCCGCGAGTTGGCGGTATGTAGCATTTCCGGTGTATTTCCTGTAACATACTGTTCAGCGCACCACGGCGCCGCCCAAACGCAAAGACATACGTAAGAGTCGACCACTCGAGAGTAAGCTGTCGGAGGTCGGTCAGTAACGCTGGCATACATCAAGTCTCATGCTTACTGTTCCGGCCTCCGCGATGTTGGACTATTGATGATTAATATCAGTCGCGTGTGAGAGACAACGATCGATCTTGACCTACTGTGGCAATTTGTGGCGCACTCGTATTGAAGTCAACTTCGCCGAAGGGGACTGCATTTTTCTACGTTATTGGATTCACATCCTGTTGCACGAGGAGGAACGTAAAAGAACTCACGCCGACCCATGCAACTGACATCTTGTCCGCGACTTGCTTTGCTTTCTCGACGAGGCTCGGATGTTTCTTGCCACTTAGCTCATACGCACTCAATGTTGCCGCTAGGTACCGAATGGACGTCTCAAAAACGCTGAACGAATATTAGCATCAGACGAGGAATATGAATTATCAGTGTCTACCTAGTGGTATCGGGGGTATGAGAGATGCTGAAGTCGATATGATTGGTAAAATTCACAGCCTCGTTGAATAAGTCCTACAATGCGCGTCAGTTCCATAAGCAGAATGGTAAAAGGCTCGATAGGCAGACCTCTTCACCCATGATGTACTGAAACGCCTAGTGAATAGATACTCAAAAAGCATAGCGAACAGGCCGACTTACCAATGTCGTCAACGCATCCACGATCGTTGCGCCCCACCCGTTGCGACCGTCGGTGAATGACTTGCTGACAGGTGTAAGGTCGTCATGACCGAAGGCATATTTCCTATGGAAAGATTAATGACTAACATCGTCGCAAATGCGAGCATACTCACTTGTATGCGTCGTAGCTTGTCAAGAAAATGCTCTTCACCGCAGACTGATGAGCCTTCGCATTCGAAGGCAACGTGAGCCCTGGGTGCTGAACCAGAGCCCCGAGAACTCCGAGGTGCAGCGAGCAGATGAAAGCAATGAATGCGGCAAGGCCTTTCATCGTGAGAAGCGGGCTCGATCTACCTGGGGATAGGGAAACCAGTACGTGAGCCTGAGGAATATTTATACTTCTTCTCCGGCTCTTAGGGACGCGGACCAATGGCGGTGCACAAATAGTACCAACACCACCATCCGGCCAGAACAGACTGTCTTCCTATAGTTGAGTTCGAGCACCACGAAGGCACGGGGCGAGAATGGGGCACAAGGAGCACTCACATGACAATGTACCATGTTATCGTGTCGGCGAAGCAGCGATATTCTGATGGATTCTTGAATATCTGGATATGAATACAGAGAGAAGTACGCACCACGACAGACATCTTAGCTGCCGAATAGGGCTTTCACCAATACCGTGTCTGTTATTCCGTAGCACGCTCATGCAGCGCGGACAAACACCGGTCTTCATCTCGCTTCTAAATTTTGAGATACATTCGGACGCCCGAGACTAAGGCGAGATCTATAGAGGGGGCTGAGTGCATAGTGAGTAAAGCGCCAGAGGGAAGATTCACAACTTACCGCATGAGTCTACGAGGGCGCTTTGCGTCCGCGGATATCTAAGAAGAATCCCTGATGAGCCAATCAAGGGATCACCAGCGGGCCTACCGGTGCGCGCCGTGCGCATGGTTAGTCGGTATCTGTGCTCTGAGGGTGTGCACGTCATAGACCTTTATTTTATTACGCGCATAATCACATAAAAGCTGGGTCAGCGTAAGGACAAGCAACAAGTTCAGAGACTTGGATGTATGAGGCTATACATGAAGGTGAAAGCCCCGTACGACGAGGCGTGTCGGGCAGGGATTGCAAATTTTGCAAATTTAGATGGATGAAGCGTCGGAACCACTATCGTCTGCATCCTCCTCGTAGAAATCTTCGTCCCCAATCCACTTGATACCATGTCTGTTCATACAACGCCGAAAGAAGATCAGTAACCGTCGGGGAGACATGCGGCGCACTTACTTCTCCATGGCATGTGATCGGAACCCATCAAAGGTGAACAACTTCGAAGGTCTTCCTTGTCCCGCCTTTGGTTGCGAGCCTCGAGTTTTCCCCTGGACAGAAATGGATGATTCAGCGGGCGTCGGGCCACGAGACACGTGTTCCACCGCAGATAACGCAGTCTCTGGGGCTCCAGCAGCTTCCGACGGAACGTCCGCTTTGCGACCCTGCTGGCAATGCCGGCACCCGTATGCCCGCTTCTCACGAAGACGACGTGCAGCTGGTGTACGCTGCGTCAGCTGAGCCAGCAGACCCCGCTTTACGGGGTGCTTTACGAGCTCCTTGTCTCGACCCAGGGGCAGAAGTTCGATGCCCATCTCGTCATGTCGGCCACAGTGGGCGAGCTAAACGACAGACGTCACGCGTAAGCGAGGTACAGGAAGAGTGTTATCGACGCACCATCATCTTATAGTCCATGACAATAGTGGACGAACAGCTCAAGCAGGAGATACGCGTCCCGAGGTCTTGGATGACTTTCAACGATTGGACGTCGTCCGCATCGACACCACAGCACATGAGCAGTTGGTCCACGGCATGGATTACCTACAACGATTGTCCCTATCTTTAGCAGCGCGCCCGAACGATACCTACCGGTAGCATACCTGCAGATCCGGACGGAAATGGTCCACCTTCCACGGCCGCTTACCCCTCTGTCTCTTGCTGAGCCCTGGACAGCGATGCTCGCAGACATCCGCAAACCTCATGCTCCCGCTGTTCAACCCCTTTAGATCGCACCGCTTGCACCGAAAGTAGGCATTGAGTCGGTCGATGGGGTGAAGCTTGCTCGGACTTGAGCCTTCGTACCACTGACTATCGAGCAACACAGCGAAGGCGGACTTAGCGGCATTTTCCCAATGTGATATACCATCTTCGATCAAATCGGCGACTACCTGGGACTGCTTGAAATCAGGAGCTAGTCTGGCCTTCTTGTTTCGTGCTTTACTCTCCAAGAGTTTTATAGCGGGAAGACTTCGAAACTCGTGAAGGGGAGGTAGGACTCCTCCGTGCTCTCCTGATTGTTTATTCTTAAGTATCGCGTAGTGTCGAGCAATATCAGCAGACCGCTGGTGGGCTGTGCGCTCTTCTTCCCGTCGCTCACGTTTCTGGAGAATCCGATCAACTTCAATCTCGACCGAGGCACGGATAGCGTCGTAGTCTGGTTCAGCTGAGTTTATGATCCGATAATCCCATTGAAAGATCATTTAAGGACGAACCTTGAGCGCAGATTTCTTCCAGACTCCTATTCTTCGAACGATACAGCAAAGTGTAGGTTGGTGCTTGCAACAAGTCCCATACTTTCCATCCGTTCGAATCAGCGGTGCTACTAGCCCTGTTAGGAAACATCAATAAAATATCTCAACGAAAGAAGTTTGATGTACATTGCGTGGTTGAAGTTACGAGTTGACTTCATTTTCTCTTCATGCAGTATACGCCAGTTGACTAGCTGCATGCCTAACTGGTTGGGAGTTAGAGAATGCAGGAGAAGAGCATTTCAACGTCCTTGCCTCCAAGGTCTTCTCCAAACGTCTGACGGCTTCGTCCTGTCCTGCCGTCCATTCGACCAAAGCAGCAGGATCCAGTGCTATTTTGTTGTACTCATCAGTAGCTGCCTGCCACTCGGACTTCCTGAACGTGAAGAACAACGGCCGTAAAAGCGCAGTCGAACCGTCCTCACGGTCTAGCGAAATATTAGTGTACGCAAAACTGAGGTGGGCTATTCGCTTACACCCCTGCGTAAAGCCTGGAATTATATCGAAGGGTGTATGAGCGATCGTCCGGACGACGACGACGAGGAGGAGCGTGACGCACCAAAATCACGCACTTCAATCCGAGGAAGTCGCTCTGCGACCAATTGGTAGCGAGGAACATCTGTCGTCCTGAGTTCTATGGTGTGGCCGTCCCTGAAGAAATAACAATGAAGTGACAGCTCTGGAGCTTCTAGTAACATGCAACTCACTTCCAAAATGATCGGCAAACGGCCTGTAGGATCAAGATAAATAGCAAAAAGATGACAGTAGGCACACAATCTGACCTTGCCGCATAGCCGTAATCGGAGGGCGAAAGATGCGTACATCGCGGTCGTCGCCCTTTTGCAATACTAGACGAGATAGATCGATCACCATGGAACTACACTACTAATGCGGAGACGACTCACCTCACAGTGCCCAGGGTCGAACAAGAAGGCGGCATAGGATGCTTCCGTGAAGTTAGGCGTTGGATCTGGTATTGGGGCGGGAATGTATTGCTTTCTGGCCTTCTTCCAGATGAACGCACACGAAGGGTCTGTTAGCGTAGCACAGAAGTACTTGTTGGCTCGCGCCAGAGCAAGTATATCCCGGGGGGTTGTGTAGGAAAGTATCTCGGCTACGATTTCCAGTGGCATGTTGGTGAGATAACCAACACAATCCAGGCATTGTGGCACGGGTTCGTTCTCTCGCTTCAGCTTCTTGCGAGGGGAGGGGGGTGTCCCGGCATAGACAGACGACGCTGCCGGCTGGCTTGAGGATACAGAAATAGTGTCTAGATCCATGATTATAGGGCTCGACAGTGTCGCACAGACGGAGGGTCTGTTAATGGCTGCTGAGATGCAAGGTGACTGCCAAAGAAATGGGCGCAGTCGTGGTTGCAGACGAAGACTCGGAACGCCCGATGTAGCGCCCATGGCGGGCAGGCTGGACGGCGAAAGCGCGCGGGACCAGGCAAGTACACAAGTCAATTTCTACAAAAAGGAAATCGGGCTGTAGCATACAATAGACAGAGAGAGGTAACAGGTGCGAGTGCAATCGGAAGGACGATAATCGAATCAGTAATGACAACAGTATAACTATCATGCCCACTTCACGCGAGTGGCGCAATGCTGGGATTGCTCACCGGCCCCATGTCCCCTTCAACAACGGCATTCGGAACATCGCTAAGCCTCGTTCCATTCGCTGTCAGCGCAATTTGGGCCTGGCTGGCCGCCGCTGCCAACGTGCCGGGTGTACTCTCGCCAGACGTGTGACGCGCCAACTCTCCTTTCACCGTGTCCACCATCCTCTTCAAGCCCAGCCTCTCGTTGACAAGACCCGTCCGTGTACTCTCCAAGTTCTTTCGTTCGTCTTCCAAAAGTTCTTCGAGCTCCTCAAATTGCGCCATTTTAAGTTCAAGCTTCGTCAATGTCAGTTTGATGAGAGTCGCGAGCGTGGACTTGATCTGGCGGTCCTCGGCATCGGCAAGCTCTCGAGCGGCCTTTGCAGAGGACTTCAAGGCAAGGTTCGCCGCACGAACGACCTTCGAATGTGGTAGTGTAGTCTTCGGTTTGTCGGCCTGATCAGCGGTAGACATTTCCCCGTCTACCGCCATCTCGCCTTCGTGCGCCTCGGGCTGTGGTTGAGGGGTAGCCGGCTTGCTCGACGGTGCGGGGGCCGGTTGAACGGACTCCTCTTTCGAAGCATCTTCATCCATCTTGTCGTCTGCGTGTACCTCCGCAGACGTCTCTTTCGGTTTCTCAACCCCCTCTTCAACCTTCTGCTCTTCGGTATTCTCCTTCTTGTCTCCGTCGGTCAACTCCTGCAGCGCAGTCTTAGCGGCTTCTGCTGCCACCCCTGGTCCGACGACACCAGCGAGGAAGGCGACGACGCTCATGACGGGGTTGTCCGCCTGTTCGAAGGGAACGCGTGCGTAACGCAAGGGGCCCATGTTGCCCTCCGATGCGATATATGGGTCTTCTATGGGCAGCTCGAGGAACTTGCGAATGCACTGCTGCGCCGAGCGACTACCGACGTGCTTCTCGATTTCTGACCAGTCGTCGTCGTACATCTCCACGGCCTCCAAGAGACGAAGCAGTTCCGTGTCCGACCAGTCGTCGCCGCTGCCGTGGTGCACGCCATTCGTGCCAGGCGTCTGTGTGAGTTTGACAAAATCTCCGCTGAACATCGTCGAGGGGAAGCGGCCGTCCAGGTAACAAGGAGAACATAGCTCGAAGTCCTTGACCTTCAGCGAGTGATACCGCACGGGCGTGCAATCGACCCCGCAGGTATCGCACCTGTGGGTGTCCTTCACAACCCCATTTGGTACAGAGGCCCCATTTGCGAGTGTGGCCGCTTCGTCAGGGCTGATCTGACGCGATGCTTTTGCACTTGTCTGATATATCGACGAGCGAAGCTCGAGGGAAGCGGGGGTCGCTGAGGCGGCGGGCTTAGCGACGCCATTCACCGTCGGCGCGTTCGCATTGGGAGTAGGACGTGTGCCAGGATGCAGAGATTGGAGGCCACGAGGTGTATCGAGGATGACCCTGAAATGACCAGTGAATGGGGGCGCGAGTGCAGCAGGGCGCTGCTCAGGGTCAATCTAATATGAACTCGTCAGAAGAGAATAGATAATGGGACTTGCTCTAGCGTACCTGATAGTTTATTAAGCCCCATTGCTCGAGGAACGCATGTACCCGCATGATGGCGCATACGTCTCCCGCGAGATTTCTGCGACAAGCCGTGACCGTGAGGTATTCGGACGGCCTCAGCCTGTATGTATTGATCATAAAGTCGCGATAGTCCTTGTAAATGGCGGGAGTTTTCGACCGGTTACGCGAATTGAAGAACTCTGGCAGTGCGCGCCGTTCGACAGGGTGGATTTTGGACATGTCGAACCACGCAGAGTATGAGGGGATGACGACTTCGTGGGTCTGCGCGGCGAGATACTTGCGGGCCTGCTCCTCGAGCTTCAACCGAGTGGCTTCGAGCTGCGCGGGATCTTCTTCGTCGTTCTCGTCTGCAGACTCCCCTTCCTCGTCTGCAACGTCCCCTCCTTCGGCCATCGAGACGTCTCCCCCATCATCTCCCTCGTCAGCCTTCAGCTGCCTCACTGCAGGCACCACAAGCGGGTCAGAGGGCCCTGCAACAGGTTCGTCCGGGGGTAGGTTGCCAATGTCAGAGCTCTGTATAGGCTCCAACTCGCTGCGTTTTCCAGCGGCGTGTTCAGGGTCAACAAGAGTGACGCCTGGATTTTGTTGGGGGACAGTGAGCTTTATCCTTTTCGCGTCGGAGGTCGGAGACGGAGATGCTGAACGTTTGGGCGAAGATTCGGACATGGCTTGAATCTCGACACAAAAGTCACCGCGGCGAAAGTCTTCGGATGGTCGTGACCGAGTTGAGAGAGGTTGTGCGTGTGTAAGACGCGGTTCGTATTGCACTTGTGGACAGTAACAAAGAAAGTAAGCTTTGTTGATTAAAAACATTCCCACGGTAACAAAGTCAAGAAAGCATCACTTACCGAAGCCACCGCCCTTTCCCGTGCTCCGCCTTCGTCAACTAGAGCCTTTCGTCTGCAACCTGCATGTGAGTATCAACTCGAACAGTAAAGGAAACGTCGCTGACACCAAGTCAGGTTGCATGGCATTTTGGCTGTCTACGCCGGCACCATGGTTGAATATCATGCGGTTGCGCGCCGGGCTCGAGTCTCTGGCGTTTCTCCCTCGCTCGCCGGCGTCGATGCTGTCAAAGGCATTCCTCAGCTCACAGAGTCTTGACGATACAGAGACACCAGCCATGGTTGACATCCGCCAACAGCCATATCCCACTTCCGGACTAGACTCGTCCCTATTCGAAGCCCAAACAGAAGAATACGCCGCCTCCGACACTGTCGCTCCAGCGAAGTCGCGCAAGCCGTCTTGTGTTCTACTGAACCTCGTTCGGAAAGGACAGTTCGAAGAGGCGGAAGGTGTCCGCGATGAGCTGCAGAAAATGGGCGTGCCAATCAAGGCGAACAGCGCGTATGCGAGGGCCGCTCTGCACGCGCTGCGAGCTTCCGCTCCCGGAGACGAATCGAGGGCCGTCAGTTTCGCATCATGGCGGGCCCTTGTGCCCCATAAACCACACCAGATGCGTATTCTACAGGCTTTGTGCTACGATGGACCCGCTCCGCCCATACCATTACTCGTGCGCTTTGGCATTGCAGCTGCCTCTGCAGGGTATGAGTCTCGCGTCTCACGAATCATCGTACGCTTGATCGTTCGACACGCTCACACCAGCGTCAGCCTGTCGTTCATGGCGAGATATAAAGCGGCCGCCATACGATCTCACGAGGTGCGCCGCAGCCGCCACTCCTCACACTCGCAAGACTACAAGGAGCGGCGTATCGCGAAGCCTCATTTCGGTTCACTCTACGCCTTGGCTATCCGAACCCAGTGCCTTGCTGGTAGACTACCCGCCGCAGTCGACTTACTTCGTGCCGCTTGTCACGACCATATATCGATTCCTCGATATACATGGGATTTTCTCGTGCGCCATCTGGAGCGAGCAGGCGACACCACACGGCTGGACATAGTGCAATCCTGGTTGCGCGATCACCACGGCACCACGGCCAGATCTTCACACTCCATTGAGCGGAGGGGGAGGACTGTATCGTCATCGCCCTCATTCGCCAATTCATATCGAGCGCTACAGTCCCTTCTTGGGTCTCAGTGTCGACCACCGCCAGAGGCCTTCGGCGAACTCATAACGCGATATGGCGCGCAAGGAGACCCCGCCGCTCTTCTGAATCTGCGATGCCAAGTGTACAGATCGAGGCGGTCGGAAACTATTCGATCGTCGTGGTTAGCTGCGGAGATGAAGAGCCTCATGGACCACGCATTATACGACGAGATGCTGTCACTTTTCGCGCACCATTTCTTTCTCTCTGGCATACCACCGTCTGTGTATCGCAAGCTGGAGGCTCTCGTGTCGGAGAAGCTCGCACGCCATCAAACCGGCCGACCCAATGAACCTCTACCCTTCCCCGGTCCAACAACGAAGAAGATCTGGCCGTCTAGCGTGCACACCACTTTCGTCTGGCGGTGGGCCATCCAACGCGTCACGAATATCCAGGAGCTATCACGTCTATACAACCAGCTACTCGAGATCGCCAAGGTTCGCATCGCAGAAGGCACAGCAACAGGCGAACCATCCATTATCACCGCTCGCGCCCTCGAATCCTCGTACACTCAGCCCCCGGCAGCGCCGGTACAGATCAGCGCGGTCGTATTCAATCACTTTATCGATGCGTTTGTACGCCTGGACCGAGGGCGACTTGGAGGGAACGTCGCCGCAGACATGTACCGCCTCGGCATCACACCCACTATATCTACGTTCCGTGCCATGGTCAAGGGCTTCGCCGCTCACCGCGACCTCGGTCGTGTCAATGCCGTCCTCGACATTCTCGAGGCACAGTCCAACGAGGCTTCAATAGACGTCTTAAATCCGAATACAGAAGCCTCGCGCATAGAAGAGGATATCGTCACCGCGACCACCGATGCGCCCGCCCAAATCTCGAATTCGGACACCGACGTGTACCTCGACGCTATAAACACGTTCCTGCGAGGTGACCAGACTGAAAACGCGCGCGTGGTCGCGGCACGTCTGAGGAAACGCTTCGAGTGCGCGGACGAGGATACGATAGAGAGAGTCGAATATGTCTTGCAGCGATTGGGTTTGTAGCACACAACTATCATTCCACTTGCCTAAAGATATATTTTCGGCGTACACGAAGGATTACGTCCTGTCAGACCCGGCCGTTCATGCCCATGGCATACATCTACCCACTGACCCGACTCGGAAGTTAAGCTTGCAACATGGCGAGGGTGTCGAAGCCGATCTGTGATGGGCCAGGTCAATAAGATGGATAGCACTTAAGTCGTTGTCAGCAAAGATTCCGTACGGTGTCGTAGTAAACGGGGACGAGCGCCATTGACGCGAAGTTCATCTGCACGGCGTCCACATTTCCCGTGCCGCGTCGCCGCGCGTGCTGCCTCTGAGCGTTGCGGTGATACTCATGACAGAACATGCTAATGTTCTTCAGTGTGTACCAGCCAGCACCTGGGACGCTCTGGATGCATTTGAGCACTTCTTTCTTCGTCTCAAGGTCCGGGAAGTACCCCACTCTGGCGAGCAAGTCTGCGAGGTCGTGCTAGTGATTAGGCGCCAACTTAACGGAGCGCCTGTGGCGTACCTGCGCGGATTAGGCGCGCAAGCTCGGGAAGCTTCCTTCGTGTTTGAACAGGCTTTTGAAGACTTTTTGCCATTGAGATGAGCGAATACGAGGTAGAGGGGTGTGGATGTAATGCACACTTCATGGGTGGTTTATATAGTGGATGAGGGTGCCTACCTTGACACAACACCCCCATTTTGTTACAGATTTGTACATAATTTACGGCATCGAATGCCGTAATAGGAGATCCGCGCGCTGATTGCCGAAAAATGTGCGCACTTCTTGTTACGTAAAAATTGTGCTCATATCCGATGAAAAGGTGGCCTCCAGGACACAGGCCACTTGACTTCTACTCTCATCCTCCTCCTCCTCACTTGACAACATAGGATAAGAATGGATTTTTTATGTTTTGTGTAAGAAACATGAAAGATTCATTTTTCTCATATGTTGCCCTATGTCATCTTGTCGGCTCTTGCTGGTGCAATATACATTTTTTTCCAGCTGCACGACATCGCTATCGATGCACATTGTGGGTGGCGACAACCCGATCTCATCCCATAGGGGATGAAATGCCCAAGTACTCGAAATCTGCCCATGATATGTCCTATGTCCTGTATTGCACTTGCTGGCCTGAGGCTTTTGAATTGTTGATCGCCGTAATCTCGAAAATGTGCCCGCCAGCAATTTGTCTCATGGCACTTCACCGATAGCTCAAGAAATCTATGTGTATATATAGCTCACAGGTTCCCCCTAGGTCTCACTCTGTCGCTCTGGGAAATTATGCTTATTTCTCTTGTCCTGCTCATGTACTTCTCCAGAGCTGTTCATTTTAGGTCGACGGCTACCCGACAATGATCTATCGTCGACCGCACCATTGCCGTTCGCGCCGACACAGATGTCTGCTATGGATTGTAATCAAACTAGAACTCGACGTTAGTTCCCACGACAACTGCACCGAATGCATTGGCTTGGTTCGCGAGCCAGCGTGTTTCATTCGGCTTCCTGGGTAAACCACAGAAGGCGCATGCTTCTCGGTCGAGTCTGTGAAATTCTGGTCCGCTGTTTGAGAGCGCGTGGTGCGACATCTATTTTTTTGGACTCCACGCGAGTCCACGGTGATGTGCATCGACCGAGATGGCCACAGTCGAATGATGGCAACGGGCGTCTGTGCGTTTGTGTCTTGCGGTCATCTTTGGCCATCGCCCTCGTCTTGGTTGTGGAGAGCCTCCTGGAGTGGGACTGGAGTTGAACTGGTCTTCGACCACCAATACCACACAACGTCTCAGGCTGTGTCTGCAGACGAGCACCTCGACGCCTTCAGGTCTTCATTCACGACGAGCTCGAGCTGAGCATGCTGTCCTCCTTCTCCTTGCCGCTGTTCCTGCTCCCATGTCTGGCATCGGCTTTCAGCTTCACCTTCGAAAGCACACCCACACAATGCCAGTCACTTAATATATCGATCACTGGTTCTGGTCAACCTCCGTACAGCGCCCTTTTCGTGCCCTTTGGAGCTTCACCTCTGCCGAACTTCACCGAGGTCAGGCGAATATTCACGCAAAACTTTACCGGCAACGCCGTTTCTCAAACGTTTGCCCTCAACTATCCGGCGAATTCACAATTCGTGGTTGTGGTGCGTCTTTCTTTTTGTTGAGACCTTTTGCGCGACGCAACGGCGACGACTTTGTTTGAAAAAATCGCGGTCGCCAAGCGACTTGCTGAAAAGCGCGCCGTGCGCACGTCGCGGCAGTCTCATCTCTTCGTGATATTCATACATCATATCTCGTTCACAGGTCGGCGACCAAACTGGGTTTGCGTCAGGAGGGACGAGCGGCGCTGTGACCGTGCAGTCCAGCGACAACTCGAGCTGTTTCAACCCCACCCAAGGTGTTCAGCCAGGGTTTTTCTACAGCCTTGTGCCGAATAGCTTGATGCAATGTAACGCTACACGCTTCTGGTGGGATCCCAGTGCCGGTGTGCAAGGGTGAGCTCGGCGTAATTTCAAGTCGGGGGCTCGTCTCACACATCATGACAGCACGCCTTCCTTCCGGGGCATCATTCCGGGTGGCCAGTCCTTCAACATCCCGCAGGGGTCCCTCACGCAGGTACCAAGCGAGGGGCTGGGTTTCGACTGGTCACCTTCTGTGGCAGCGGGCACGACGGTGACGATCATGGGTGGCGATAACCGTGGTCCTGGAACTGGAGGAAGCTCAACCTATATCATCAACTACGGCGCGGACAGCAGCTGCCTAAACGACGCATCGCCATCGTCTACTGCTGGTCCTCCTGCTGGCGGAAGTTATCCAACAAATACGTCGGGAGCGGGGGCAGGCGGCAGCACTTCGTAAGTCTCGGCTGTTCGTTGCACACAGGATGACGCTCACAGATATGTATCAGTCACAGCAGTAATACCGGTGCTATCGTCGGTAAGCAAGCGGATAACGTGTGTTGTTTCATGCAGATGTTCTGATATCACTCTCATTACAGGCGGTGTCGTTGGCGGCGTGGGCGGTTTCATTCTGATTGTTCTAGCTGCCTGGTTCTTTTTGCGTTCCCGCCGCTCGACCAAGGCGAAGAAAGAGGGACCCCTCGACCTGCTGCAAGATCAGGAGGGCGAGAACGACCACGACGCGGGCCTTCCACAATACTATCGACCTGAGCCCTTCATTGTCCCCGATCCCACAGTATCGTCCTCTAATCCAGACGCCCCCGAGACGACCATGGCGTCGGGCTACCGCCCCAGCATGGACCACCGCCTATCGCAGTACTCGGCAACGACAGGCGAAGGCGGGGTCCCAGCCACACGCTCCGGCACGCCCGACCAGTCATCGACATACATGCGCAAGTCGCCGGCACCGCCAAGCTTCCGGCCAGTGAACATCATCCAGCACGACGACGCGGGCCCAAGTGAGGACGTGTCTCAAGCGGAGCCCGAGACGATCGAGCTGCCACCAGCGTATACCAACATCAAGCGCACGCCGCAACCTCAGGAGCCTCCACCAGCTCCGGAGGCGGACGACTGATTCCCCGTTATCTGTTCATTGTGAGTCTCCCTATATGCGTTCCGTCACGCCGAGTATCGCTGACCCATACTGCCGCGCAGTTAGTTATTCGACGCGCTGCTGTCTTCATCACAATATGTACTTTGGTACGGACATGCACGGACGATTTTTCCTTCTTTCTCGGCCATGTCGCAGTTCACAATGTCGGATACAATGTGCTTTGGATCCTCAACACACTCACGCTATTCATTTATTCCCATTCGTGTGCCCCTCATTACAACGGACAATTCACCATCGCCCAGATCGCTCATACGCCCTACAAACCCTTTACACTTGGCTTCATACTGTATGTAGCGATATAATGTCCCTCAATCGATGTGTCAGAGCGACATGCTCGCGGATGTACTCGATGTACTCACTTGTATCTTGTCGGTGGGATTCCGACCCGTGGCAGATTGACTTTCTTCGCTGGTCCCAAGGCGGATGTGGACAGCCTACAGGCCTGCGCAGTTCGTTCTAGCCTGAGTCCCCGCCCGTTGTGGCACTCAGGGCGTAAGTCACCTGTTCGTGTGAGCTCGCAGCGATCGCAAGTTGAAGAGAACGCAGCTTCATCGTCTGCTACCACTACCACCACCACCATGTCTCTCTCGCTCTTTCGACGTCTGTGGCAGCGAGTACGCAACCCCGTACGCCGTTCCTACCCTTCGAATAAACGGGACGAGATGAAACTCAATGTCCTTGCAGAGCTTTCTCGCCGGCCGCGATCTAGAAGGTACGCGAGTGAGCCCGGTCGTTCCATGGGCACTACTAGTACTCATCTTCGCTACCCTCTTCTCATACACAGGGAATCGATATTACGAGTACCCTAGCCCTCATGGTGGTACGTGAAGCTTCGTGAAAGATTTCGGAGAACACTTCAGTTAGCAAAGTTCGCGGATGTTTTTTACAGCCTTCGCCAGAACGAAACGGGTCGTGAAATATCGGAAGGGTCTTGATATGTGGAGTTACGTTGCTGGAGAGAGGAGACTGGCTGGTGTGTGTTAACCCTTGACAATTTTATATGTGCTCATCGCTGCGCTGGACGAGTTTAGTGCAATGGACGTCGTGGCTCACGCACACCCGCGCCAATCCTCCAACTATAGAGGTCAGTCCTCGTATATCATTCGCACGTATTCCTGCTCATGGTGGACCTGCGTAGGAGTTGAGTCAGGACTTGGAACGACAACAGCGTGTACGGTTCAAGGCTGCGTTAATCGAAGCTAAAGATCGCGAAGCTCGCACAGCGGAGCATGTACAACAACCTCAAGTCCAGGGCATGGTCGCGGGCCCCTCGTCAACCCTAGAACCTACACCATCCACAGTCGGTGGCAATCCTCTGGATGAGTCTACAGGCTCAACTGCATCCTCATCTGGTATGGAGCATGGAGCTACTGGCGTCTCTATGCCACCGCCGCCGGAGACATCGTCGCCTGAAGTCCTCCGAGATTCACCATCCACCGGCGACGAGTTACATGCATGGATTCCGCAAAGTATGAAACGATCTACCGGAAATTGAACACATTGCCACTTCGCATGGCTCACTTCGCGGTACTGGTTCCTTCCGCCATCGCAGCAGCCAAGAACAGCGTAACGCTGTGAACCCCTCTTGCCGAATTCATGTTATGAATCTCAAGCATGCTATGTACGTAGCGTTGAATGCTTTTACACCCTATCCAAGGTGTCTGTCATAATCGGTTTCGGACTCGTGGAACGGTTTATCCAGGTTATAGACAGGGCATTCGATGCGAATTCATCGCCATAGCCCTGCTTGCTCAAGGGACGTTCAATCGTGTACGTATATGACACACGATTGCACTCTGTTGCACTGGAGGGCTAGTGACGTCTGGAAAATACCGTGCTCCGCTTCTGATGCCTTTGACATGTGCGTGAGATAATATGCGTAGGCCTGAGGGCCAATTTACTTTAGCTCCTGTAATCTAGAAACCATATTTAGCTCTGTTGCACAGAGAAGACCTTATTAGTTGGTCTGGCGACCTTTTGTCGTTGGTCTCTTTCCCCACGGTCCTGTGCATGGCGGTGCCGGTGATTAATATTTAATCCGGATCAGCGCCGTAACCGCCTCCGGAAAGCAGTACTTGTCACAGCCCCAAATATTGTCTACATGCGCACCCGGGCCAGATATCTTGAGCTTCTTCTGTGTACCGCTATGCTTACCGCTGTCGCGTCTACCAAACCGGGGTCTTTTTTTTCGAATGAAGAACCCAGCCTTCTTGCAGTGCATCGTCTGGTGAATAAAATGCTGTCGCCTTGCATGCCCGTATTTTCGCGTCTCTCCTCAGTTCGCCTCCCCCGACAAAATAGTCGCACAATCGAAGCTCGGTAACTAGTCAATGGCAAAGATGCATTCATTCGACAACCTTCATCCTACCTCTCCGTCCCTCTCCTCGCGGTATGATTCGAGTGCACGGTATGTTCTTCGTGCACGATTGAGTAAAATCATCTTATAGCCCCGTTTACAGCGTCGGATTGTTCCAGCAGCGCATTCCGTCTGGTTTGTACTCCAGTCTATCCTGTCCTGAGTGAGTCGATTCATTGTGTATCCATTCCATATAGCTAATTTTGGCGTGGATTTGACAGGCCTCAATATCTCCCCGAGTTCTGGACCGCACATACCCATCCGGAAGGAAGTACGAACTTCGTGCGGGAATCTTTTCCTAGGATGGTTACCGACCGAAACATGTACGATTCTGCCACTCAGAAAGAAGTGCTCCAATGGGCGCAGGTGGTGCATGACTATGTAATCGCCGAGAAACTCAATATTCTCGAGACAATGGAGATGTATCTGGAGCCTAGCGAAGACGGGACCTACTGTCGTTACTATTGTGTCGATCACGCCTCACACGTCATATTCTGGCTGGGTCCAGTCGACACAGACGATATTGGCATTCGCCCGGCGGTGGCAGGGGACCATCTCCGTGCGTAGAGATCTCACTCTCTTCATTATATGCACTGAACAGACGCGTCAATAGGGACTGCCCTGGAAGAGCTGTATTGGCAACATGTAGAATATTTCCCGCATCCGACCGCCGGCCTCTCCTTGTCGCTGGATGACGTTTTGGATGTATTTGCCCAAGGCCGCGCCGGTACGTGAAGATCTGAGGCACAATGCGTCCCACGTGGCTCAATGTCCTGTCATTGGCAGATCACTTGACATCAAACAACTCGACTTTTCCCTATAACGCTCAGCAGTGCAAACACTTCATCGAAGTTCTTCAGACGTTTAAAGGTATGCACTGGTGCTGTGTTTCGCAAAATCGATCTCTCTGACGCGTTTTTCCTAGCATCTCGCGGTACATCGGTGTACGCGATATGGACAGCCGGTACGTGACGATGAATCTCTGCGTTTTGCGTTGCGTGTTGACCTATCGTTCCACAGCACGTCTTTGGAGTAATATCGGTACGTTATATCACAAAGCTCATTTTCAGGCCTCTCACGCCACGACCAGCCAACTATAGGTTCATGAATCACCACGGACAAGAGATTACCCGGCTGTCGATTGGTCAATCGATCATAGAACGATCTGTCCCAGAGAAACATTGGGCATTTAAGTCGGTGTCGATGCTTCTTTTCAAAATCCCCCAGACCTTCGCTCGCCATCTCGAGCACTTATGGGCCGATGAGTTCGTACACGTGGATCAGTGGCGTCAGTTTGGTACCAACTGCCATACCGAGTGGAAGGCGTGCCTGTTTATCGTGAGTTTTTACCTGCGAACATAGCCTCCTCGTATGCTGACGATCACCTCAGGGCTTCGCTCTTCTGATGTGAGTATTGTCGATCGAACACAATCTCCGGACCTATGCTTATCATCATGACCCCACTAGCACCAACATCCTTTTGCAACTGTCTCTAGGCGTTGCCCCGACAACATGCTATAACGCCTGCATCCTTCTGTCTAACGCCACAATCTTGTCAGCCATCATTGCTCTTGTGCGGCACTGGCGCATGCCCACTCAAACTGCCAGCGAGGCGGTCAGTCCTTTGTGTCCACCGCGACGAATATCTCTTCTGACGACTTCACTAGGCTGAGTTCCTTACTCATGAATTCGACGAGCGATCGACGGCTCAGTTGATCTCCATTGAATTGAGCCTTCCACGCGCGTTCCTTATGTGGGCGCTGTTTGCGTCCTCTCTGCAGACCTTGATGGTCTTCCTGGGCGGATATCAAACGTGCGTCGCGTTTGCGGGGGGCATGTCTGTCGTCGGCGCTCGTAGTCTATATGTGGCCTGCCGCTCGCGAGAGTGGCGGTTTCCGTTGGGTGCCGGCAAGTGGTTTCGCAGAGTTAACACGACATGCACGGACAAGGATCCAGAAAGCATGGTTTAGCCTACATGGTCCCCAAATGGCCACAGAGGTGCGCAAAATACCCGGGAGTTTAGCGATTTTATCCAAGATTCCCACCAAGATTCACAACTTCATGTATATACCAATTGACGCACCCTGCCATCGAACCCATTTATACGATAGTAGGAAAGGGTCCAACTATCTGATGCTTATCTTTCCCACCAGAAGTCAGTGGTCGTCATGCGAATGCCCAGCTTCGAACTGCTGCACAGGCTTCCCCGCTCCCGCGATGATACTTCAGATCATTCCCCCATGCACAGCAACTTGCAATGATAGGAGTCATGGGACCCTGCAGGACCCCTCGGGCATGATACGAGAAAGGCTTAGCGAACGTTGGTGCTCACTCAGCACTGCCCGTTACAGGGACGCTCCCGACGAGAACTCTGATAATGGCGGTCTCACGTTCAGGGACTGACATCCATGTGCGTCCTAGGGCAGCTGCCACATATATAGCAGGAGTTACAGTCGCAACCCTTGACTTCAATCCCCTTTCCTTCATTCCACAACAGACATGTCGGAAGGCGGTGCCAAGAAGGCTCTCTGTGTATGTATCCAGTATACCGACCTTGACGCTCGAGTCCCCGGACCCCGGGGACAGTACTTTCTTCCAAATGCTCACCACGATGCCCGTCGAGTTCGCGATCTGCTGACAGGTGTGCTGTCATCTATCTGCTTTGCTGTGGCCACCGGGCTCATCAATTCCAACTAGGGGTGTACGACTATGATCTAGACAACGTTAGGCTCCTGATCGACCATGAGGACCAGAATGAGTATGATAGGCCCACCCACGCAAACATGGTAGAGCCCTGTCTCACCGTAGTACTCCGCGACTGACATGCACGGCCGTTAGGTAGAAGCAATGAAAGACCTGGTTAGGGATGCGCAGCCCGGTGATCGCCTCCTTTTCCACTGTACGTTTACAGTTCTCTTCTTCTGTGATGATGTCGTAAGAGTATCCTGTGCCAGACTCTGGGCATGGCGCGCAGAACACCAATCGTGACGGGAAGGAAGACGACGGCTTAGATGAAGGTGGGCACGGAGCACGCGGCATTAGAACTGCGCCATGACTGAACTTTGTCCAGTGATATGGCCGGAGGATGTCGTTTTGACGGACCACGTAGACGACGACGGCTATGTGATCACAAGGCGGCACATTCTAGATGATGTCAGTATCCGAACATTGCAACTCACTGTCATTGTAAACTGAACTATTCCCCAAGGACATCAAACGCATCCTAGTAGATAGTTTGCCTCCTGGTGTTCACATGACGGTAAATATCATGTGGGGCTATATGCATATTGTCAATGGCTTTGTTTCAAGTGCTGACATTTGTCGTTGAAGATCATCTTTGATTGCTGCCATGCCGGGACAGCCGCTAGTGCGTGACGAAGCAGGCTCTGCTTGCCTGATGCCAGTCTTCCGACCCTGATACAGATCTGCCCAACGTTGAGGAGTACCAGACGAAGAAACGTCGCCGCGGCCACCCGAAATTTGTTGGTGGTGCGTGCGCCTCATATGTATTTTACAAGCACTTTACTTACTTTATTCAATGTCAGATGGTCACACAGTGCACACGGACCCTCGCGGCGATTACGAGAATGACGCTCAAGAGTCGGAGCCCGTGGTGGTTGGTGTCTTGGTTTCATCCGTCTAGTAAAATCTTACACAAGCTTGGAAAGGTATCGTGGGCGGCTTGCAAAGACCCCCAAGAGACGGCCAATGGAGATACCGGTGGCGTATTTATCAATGTAAGTTTCTGAGCCTAGCTATCGAATCTTCCCTCTGCTAACCGGACTGTGTTGTGCCTCAGGTGTTGACAGGATACTTAGGTAGCCAATGGTAACTCTCGTGCTTGGAACTACGCTGATCTTTTCACGTAGCCAATAAAGGCTCCGACCCCGTCACGTATCACCATCTCCTCCATCAAGTAACGTGCGTATACCGTAGGACACGACAAGTAATTTTAGCGCTGATTTATGCGCGTACTTCAAGAGCACGCATTCAGAGAAGGGTCGACGAGGCCAGGGAGCGAGGACTCCTCACAGAAGAGTGGACCGGCGACAGAATCCCCGTACCTCAGGTGTCCACGCTGGGTGATTGGGTAAAGGATCTGCCTCGGCCACATACGGTATACGATCGCTGGCTAAATTACCCCGACTTTACTTCTAGGACTCTGTCAAGTATCAAGCTGTACAGTTTTGAGAAACATCGATCCGTCAAGCTTGAAACCAACAGCCAGTGTCATAACGTACGTCGGTCTCCTCTCAATGACGCATCAGAAAATTCTTCTGTAGATCTAGTCAGCCTTGTTGTGTTATAAGCCTGTAACAATAGTCATGTATACGATATTGAGCCGGCTGAAAACGTGGGATCAGACGCGATGTTTACGCGTTATTTGTGCGTCGGAGCTAGAATATATTGTAAACCGGTGCCAAGCGCCTATGTAGTCAGTCGACTCACATGGCTCTCCTCTACCTTGAGATGACGATCTCGTTGTAAGAGAGCTGTGCTTGTAATGCGCGGATGACCACATGAGCGTTGCTTGTACGTTGTGTTGACTCACTCGTGCTAAAAATACTTCACAGATCATCTCGACACGAGTACAGTACCAACAACTTGTCCAACGTTTTTTTCCAGCGTACCCTTTGGCATTCTCTATGCACAAGGTACCAGAAAATGAAGCCTCTGAGGTGTCATTTGCGTGTGTTCTGGGAACCGCAGGTCAGAGTGGGTCGTCTGCTGCTCAGCGCGTGGTCCGCGGGCTAGCGCTAGGAAGGTACGTTAACGTTTGCATTGCAAACTCTGATATAGAGTGCAGTATCCGGGGATCGCCTTATCTAGCTCGAATGGCATAAAGGGCGGCTCGGCGCATTTATCACGACGTTCTCCCTACAGCACCCTTCCAACTTGTCACGATGTCAGACGTTGAACATGCACCGGCTGTCACTGCAAGCGGGACCAAGAAGGCGCTGTGTATAGCTATACAGTACAATGCTCTATCTGAACAATTCCCCGAAGAGGATCTCAAGTTACCCAACGCCCATCAAGATGCTCGCCAAGTGCGTGAACTACTCAAAGGTACTTATGTACCCACCCATCCATTGTCAAACAGCCGATACTCATCAACTTGACAGAGCTCTACGGGTACAACGAGGAGGACATCAAGCTACTCTTGGATGCCGACGATCAGGCCCCAGCCGATAGACCCACAACGGACAACATCGTGAGAGCTTTTCGCTGTTGGCTGAGATCTCTGTTTATGTTCTCTCGACGTGGGTCAGCTGCGCGAGATGCAGAAGTTGGTTGCGGGTGCAAAGGATGGTGATCGCTTCGTATTCCATTGTGAGTCGTCGCCCTAAAATACTGCGAGAACCGAATCTGACCTCATCAGACTCCGGGCACGGAGCACAGGTTCCTGATGTGAACGGCGACGAACGAGACGGGCTCGATGAAGGTATAATGCCGTGAAAACGACGCCAGTCCCCTCACACTCTGATTTCAGTATCTGGCAGTGATCTGGCCCGAGAACGTCACATTCAAAGATCCTACGGACTGGCGTAGTACTGCTCAGGGATTCATCGTTGATGATGTCAGTCCGTAATGCGGTTCGTATAAGGACTCGTGGCTCAATAGTTCCCCAGGATATAAAGAAGACTCTTATCGATCCATTGCCTGCTGGCACGCATATGACGGTAAGCTGCTACAGCGTGCAATCATCGCAAGTAAAACTATCGTAACGACACCTAGATTATATTTGATTGCTGCCACTCCGGGACTGCTGCTGGTGTGTACCCCATTGAAGTCGCATACATCGAAGGCTGAACACTTTGCAGATCTTCCACACTTCCACACGGACCACCACGGGAAGCACAAAAAGAAGCGAGGAGCTCGCGATCATTTCACGCTGGAAGGCGGTGAGTCACGCAGAATCACTGCGCCGCCACCAAGCAGTAAATCTCCGAATAGTGACAGGTGCAGAGGTACAAATCTCGGAACATCACGCCACGGCTCTCGAAGAGATCGACGTGAGACCTGCCCCACGAACGTCCTCCAAGACGAAAATTGAAGTCTCCACAGTCGCTACTGTGGTAAGCTGCCGTTCCTCTCTAGCACCCGCCTTGAGCTCAGCCATTTCGCGGCCGCGCCATTCAGGTAGCATGGTCAGCGTGCAAGGACCCGCAGGAAACATACAACTCGGACGATGGGGGCATCTTCATCAAAGTCGGACCCTCCATGCTATCACAATTATGTCGCTAACGAAAAGTGACCAGATTTTAATAGACTGTTTGAGTAAGTACATAGACGGCATCGGCTAATGTCCCTCCGAGCTGATACTCCCTCGTAGGGACGCACCGGGAAATCACACACGAGGGCTTGCTGCATCACATAACGTATGCATTGTGCAACCTATGTGATCTTCACTGACTTAATATTGTGCCGCGTGTATAAGAGAGGAGGTCCACAAGGAATTCAAGGACAAGCTAAAAGAAGGCGTCATCACGGGCGGTGACGAGACCAAAATTCCATTCCCGCAAATTGCTACGTTAGGAAACTATGTGAGTGCTATTTTCAACATGGATATAATCTACTCTCGTTGAGCTTCTGCATAGAACGCGATCAGGAAGACTCCAGTGCGGTTCTAAAAGTCGCGTTGAAGTTACATATCCACGCTCTGGCCAGCAAGACCTCACTCTACAAAATCATTACCAGCATGAACTCAATTTTTTACTAGCTCACGATATTCTTCACGCGTATATATGTCGTATACTTGAGACCTCAAGGCCTCAAGAATACCTGTACTGTTCGCGTCAAAATAAATAGATTTGTCTTCCACGCGTTGTTGACGCGTTGTTATTTGTCGGACTTTCAATAAATATGCCCAGGAGCGCGCACTCCTCCTGTCTTCGTACTATCATACGACGACCATCCCAACCCGCATCCTCCTCAGTCCTGCTTTTCGGTTATAACTGAACCCCAAACACACCTCAAGTCGCCCTTGCAGCTCTCTTGTATTCCACCTTCCAAAATGGATTCTCCCATACCAACGCCGTCGCCGAGCAATGAACCTACCAACATCCAAAGGCCTATCTCAGAAGTCATCTCCGAGACCTTCCCAGCATTCGACCATCAGGGCGTTATCATCGAACCATTCGACAACGAGGCAAAGCGTGACGCAGAGTTCCACGAACGTGAGTATATGCGTGCCATATCTCCTCTCATCTGACCACCTACACTCTGTAGAGCTGAGCACGATGCTCATTGAACTTATGCTCGAATTGCACGCATGGTCTACCTCCCGCCCTACCCATGAAAGCGATGTCACTGCGGACGGGCTAGAGAAGGACATAAACGCTGTCATGGAGACGGAGAAAGAACAAGGCAGGTCTTCAGCCTCACCACCGCCCATGACCCTCGTTGGTAGGCCGATATTCTGTCATCCTCCCCCGTCTCTCTGTCTTCGTCACGCTCGATACCGACTGGCGCTAACTTGTTTGCTTGCTTGCAAAGAGCGAACGCGTCAACGCCTCAGCGACTTTGTGAACCGTATCAAGCTAGCTCTTGCCGCCCTAACCGACCTGTGACGCCGTCTCGTCGGCTCGAACTGGCACTGATCTGCTGTCTCAACTCTGGAATTGCTGTCGCCAACCTGTTTTGTTCGTTGGACTCTTTTACGCGTTGCCGGCGTCGCGTTCTCCTCCTTCTCTTCCCATGTTGCCGTGTGTGCATGTATATAGCGGTAGAAGCTCGAATCAACTTTGACATTTGTGTGTATCAAGGATGGATTTGACAATAGGCTCAACAGCGTGTCTCGCTTTTGATGCGTGTTAGCGCGACTTCTGAGTCCGCTAAAGCGATGCGGCCATCATCTGCAATGATTCGTTCTCTCAGACCGTCATCCTAGACTATCCCGCCTATAATTCT
The DNA here is from genome assembly GCA_001969225.1 of Ceriporiopsis andreanae CBS 279.92. Lineage (NCBI taxonomy): Eukaryota > Fungi > Basidiomycota > Agaricomycetes > Polyporales > Meruliaceae > Ceriporiopsis > Ceriporiopsis andreanae. The sequence goes on along the minus strand of ALYI01003647.1, from coordinate 73,739 downwards.
CTATTCCGGGCTCTGACCACTGTCTTGTCTCAGCTTGACTGGTTCGTGCTATGTCCGGCGATGCTGAGCACTGTTCCTTCGTTCTTCTGGCCGACTTCGACATCGACCGCGGCGCGCAGTTGACATACCAGTTTCCGCAACCATTGGGCACAGATGAGGGGTGCGTATCGTGGCTTGAGCATCCTGTAAAGAGCCTTGACATCAGACTATACTCTCTTTTCCGATTGCGAACTGTAGCCTTCTCGCCAACCTCATGCTACCAGACGGCGCTGAACGCCAGGCCGAGGATTGGACCATCTTCTTTTTGAACCAGACACCGTTCAACACCATCGCTCCCGTCCTCGCATTGGAATCTTCGGAAACTCATGAGGAGAGCACTGAAGAGGAGGACGAGGAGAATAAGCCGGAGCTGCTCTATGTTCTCAATCTAGTGAGGACGAAGTTGGACAAGACCGTGCGGAGGTATGTGGCGGACTTTTGGACGACAGAATAGAAGGTGACCTCAAGTTCCATAGAGGTGCTATCGTGAAAGCTTTAGCAATATGCACACGACACTCCTTCATAGAGATATTCAAGGTGCGTCCCACGCTGATCTGCTGCTTCTGCTCCTTGACAACATTGCATTAGCCCGTGCTCTTGATGGCGCTGGACGATTACTTCACAAACCCTTCGCAGGACTGCCTTGCACGCCTTTTCGACGCAGTGAACTCGATGGATATCTCTATGGCACCGGTCCTGACACGTTATGAGAAGCTGATCATGCGGACCTCCGAGCGCAAGGACGTCTTCATCGAGAAATTCGAGGAGCGTTCACGACCCAGCGTCGATACTGCACACCCACCGACACATAAAGCAAGCGACTCGATAGGATCACACTCGAGCTTTGAAGAAGGTATACTGCTTAGGACGCAAGACGAGAAAAGCAAGGGCAAGGATGCGGAGAAGAAACCGGCTACTAGCAGTGTTGGTAGTCTACAACCCAACAACCAATACTCTCCATCCGAGGCTTCCTTCTCGCTTGATGGCAGTGCAGTATGGGTAGACAGCGGCGACCAAACGTTTCCATATGGTGGGACATCGACTGTTGGTAGCACGACTGCAGTGGGCAGCAGCAGTCGCAGCACATCACTTCGGGGACGAAAGTCAACAGACGCATCTTCATCCTCGTCTTCGCAACATGCAAGGGACCGTTCGGGCGCAATCACTCCTTCTGCCGCCGCTGCCACCCCAGTATTGAAAGACACGCACTACTTCCCTGCGACGATCGACTACAACGACCACCAGCTGCCCATCCGATTGCCACTGTCCACATTTCCAGAAGAAGTTGGCGATGTACGTGTCATAGCTACTATATTCATATGCATATACTCATTGAAATGCCGCATACATCCACAGTACTCTTTGATCCAGCTGGTACAGACGTTTTCGCAGCCGTCAACGGTGATCACCGGACCCCAGCATCCTCACCTGCACACGAGCGGAAACCAGACGCACCCAATTATCGTGCTCTTCAACGCACTCGTGACTGGAAAGCGAATCATCTTTCTTGGGCACCACAGACCTGCAGGGCAAGTCTCAAGTTATGTGCTTTCTGCGTGCTCGCTTGGTTCGGGGTGTGGCATCGTGCTGCGCGGGTTCATTAAGCGCGCTTTTCCGTACGCGAACCTCACGAACCGAGAAGAGTGGGAATCTATGTACGTCCACATAGTGACTAGCGCTAGCATTCACCCTGACTCTTCGTATCCACTATAGCCCTGGATATATTGCAGGCGTGACCAACCCAATTTTCGAGTCATCGGGCTCGTGGGACCTGCTGTGCGACATCGGCTCCAGCCGTATGGTGATATCCAAGGACATCCACCTCAATTTCCCGACGACCGCACCTGTTGGCCAGCTTCTGATGCGTACAGGTACGCTGAAAGCAGAAGGATCAGCGGGAAGCGAGGAGGAAATGGCCGTCCGGCCTAGCAAAGAGCTGAGCTCCGTTCAGAAGGCAGAATTCATCGGCAAGTTTGACAACGCTGACAATATCTTCATGGACGATGTGAGAGTTCTATCCTTTACCGCGCCTCAATAACCCTCACCGGCGGCTTCCGTCTATAGATCATCTCGGCGATCTCTCTGCATTTTGGCGAAGCTCACGTACGAGCACGATTCACAGAATATGCTGCGCGCTTCGTACGACTTGCTGCCCGCTACGAGGAGGACGTTCTGGGAATGTCTACCTCAATAGGATACCCGAGTGTCGCATTTGTCGAACACTATGGCGAAGAGCCGCAGTTGGGGAGCGGTATCGCCTTTACTGACGAGGGCGCGGGGGCGAGGGAACTGGCGGCTAACACCAGCCGTATCGAAGCTTGGCGACGAACGGAAAGTTACCAATTGTTCCAACATGTGAGTCGAGTTTTATGAACGAGCTGGTCGTCCGACCTCTGATTTCACCTGAAGGATTTCTTGAAGTTGAAGACGTCCAGTCCTATACAAGGGCTTGATGTTGCCCACCAGCTATGGCGATTGCGCCATTCGAAACGCATGTCCGATTCGGAAGTCGGGCTCATTATGCACGCCCTAGCTTCGAACATCCAAACATATGACCAAGTCACAGAAGTCAGGAGATCGATTTTGTTTACCTCTCGACAAACAATGAAACTGACATTGTGATCTGATCAGCTACTCTCATTACTACCCCCGCATCATCAAGGTCTACAGCCCCTAAGTTTCGGGCTGTTCCATCAACAGGAGACGATCCGCGATCTGACAGTAGAAATATTCAATGAGCTGCGGTCTTACGCTGTAAGTTTTCACGGATCTGCGGTTGTGATAGTTGATTGACAAGCTCGCAGGTTGGCGTTCAGTTCCTACAATCATTGAACCACTTTCAGCGATATGCATACGTGCGGCAGGCTCACGAACGAGAAGTTCGTATAGTCAAGGAACAGAACACGTTGACGATACCTGCTACTTATATGTCGCGCACGCCCTCGAATAGAAGTGAATCTAGCCTTGGCGGAGGCTGACTGGTTTGACTGTAGGTACCATCATCGTGTGGAGGTTTGACTCACTGCTGTGTTTACTCTTAGTTCTACTGTCGATTTTGATTTTTAGTGTAATGTCTATAATCAATGGATGCTATATTCTCTGGTAATATAAGTACGTCTACTACTGATCCGCAAACAGCTTAGATTGAAGCTACGGGCTTCTCGCTGGGTTCGACGTGGTCGGAAGGGCGGTAGTCGACGTCATCGACGCTATATCTTCTGAATCTTCCTCGCCTCTAGCTCCCAGTCTTGTAACGAAGGAACATGCTGCAGACAGCTTTGTCTTTAATCTTGCTATAAGGAGACCTAAGAGCGATTCGCCGTTTGGGCCGTCTACCTCCAAATAGTCGACCACGAGGAGGATGACAAGTAGGACGGCGACGACGATGACTATCACTGCCAGGACGGACTTGGCCGCCTTGGAGGTGTCGTGCCAGAAGAGAAAGGCCAAAGCTACGAAGAATGAGATAGCGCTGTGGAATTTCGGTGATTGAGAGGAACATCTTGGCAAGACGATACGACCAACCTCCATACGAAGAAGCCTAGTGGGAGGCTGAGGGGTGGATATCAGACACGGCTCATCCAGACGAGACGTTACAACGTACCTAACGACTATCGAGATCATCTGAAGCCCAAGGACTTCTTCCCGATGGATCAGAGAGTGCAACTGCAATAGAACGCAGGCTCAACAGACTGACAGATCGCAGAAAATTAGCAGCCTACGCACTGCAACGTCGCTCGACGCCGTCTGATGTGTTCGATGCTGTCGTCGCAAGAGTTGGACCAAGAGGGGAACAGATAGGCTCAGCACCGACGAGATGTAAGCTGCAATTTGCGCCAAACTTCTAGCGGTACTTCCGGGGGAGTTGTCAACACTTTGAATCGCCAGCAGGCCGACATTGGCAGACAGCAACACGGTCGCCTGCGCAAGAAGAGGTGGTCAACAGAAAGCACTCTTTTAGAGCGACCACGTACGGGTGTAATGGAGTTCTCCCAATCTTGCATTAATCTTTCGATGAACCTCGTCCAACGGATGAGGGTTATGAGGTTGTCTACGTATATCTCCCGAAGTTGCTTCAGATGTACGGACGGTTGATGAAAGAGGAGGAGGGAAACTATTCGGAAGAATGCACTTTGTTTGGAGGTGATACCGTCAGCGAAGATACTGTCATGTCGACTCAGCCTCGCGCAAGTCTCTCCATAGTAATCTTGGTACATGGTTTCGTCTGCCTCATTGACTGTAAGCCCCTCGTATCGCAAGACCACAAAACCACGTACAAAGATACGACATATGTCTGGCTACATAATTGTTAGACTTAATCAAGACTGGCCGTCCACACCTGAGGCCTGAACACTCACCTACGATGGACACATAATACATGTTGTGTTCGCCCACTATAAAATATTTGCATCACGCCAGATTACAGTGCTCGAGAGGCGACACACCTTTGACTTTCTCCACGTTGTGAAGTAGTTGCGTGATCCGCTCCTGACTCCACCGACAAGGGCTCTTCTCTGAGAGCACTACATCTAAACAAAATAGACCGTTCACAGAATTGGAACGTAGGGAAACACATCAGAAAGGACTCACCACAATGTTGATAATAGAGCTGAGCTTTGAGCTCATTCAGCAGAGCTTCAGTTAGGGTATAGCGATTAGGAAACGTGAAGACATGCGTCCTGATATGAGGGGCATCAGGAGGACGGCGCATGAAAATTCCTATAACTTGAAGTTAGGAAAACGACGGCCGAAGAAACATGTAGTGTGTGACACTCACGGAAAGATCGTACCAAAACTCCTTCTCCACCGCGTAACCTATGGTATTATTCGGTATTGTGGGGTAATTAGATACTGACAGCGCTACGTACCTATATGCGCTTCAGATGCTGCGAGGAACAGACCACCAGTTACCACCTCTTCATCGACACTTTCCAACCAGAAGATACGTCTTCTCGACCAGCTGACCAGATAGTACCCGAGACTCTGTAGATCTAGCACAATTTCTAGATCTTCCGGCAATGGAGCTGTGAAGTCTTGCAATCTAGATTCGATGTCTTTTACCATCGCTTCAATCCGTGACACGATGTCGCTGTAGTACATATTTGAAAGTGTATATAGCCTCTGATCGCATATGTTAGCAAACACCTAGATACTGCAACAGATATCTGCGCACCTTCTCTTCATTAAAGAAGAAAATATGTCCTTCCGGAGTGATATATCGGGCCCAGTTTTCGGGGAGCTTGTGCTCACTACCCAGAGTTGGGTCAGGTAATAACACACGAGATGAGTAATACGTACTGAGGGAAGTCTATCTGCGCAGGTCCGATACAGTCGATAAAATAGTATTCATGCCGATTTTGGCTGCAAGTTCATTGGTCAATTGGCTGGACTGCGAACTTGCTGTTACATACATGAGACGATCCTTTGACCGTTGGTATTTCGTTGACTGGACCGTCGATGCAGAGACGGCTTTCACCTGGTAAACATCTTCTTCCGCACAGAAAGGTTCGGCCAGAGAATGCGTCGGTACTGCGGCACACAGATGCTTGTCGGATCGACCATCCTGGGAATCCACCATGGTTTGCGATGTACTCGAAGTTCCTGTGCTAGATACCGCCGGGGATGGAGAACGAGAGGCAGAGCGAGATAGAGTTGATCTTGCGCTGGAAGAGGGTGATTGCAGTGGCGATGGGTAGAGTGACTGACTTGGCGACAAAGTCGTCTGGCGCTGCATAGCTAGGGCTTCCTGACCAGCTCGGGCGATTGGCAGAGGGCTCTGCAAAGGATCCATCGTAGTCGACACCTGTGAAGGAAGGATATGTGTCTGTGAGAGGATGTGGAAAGAGAAGAGCGTCAAAGATCCCGTATGACAGACTGTCCATGCATATGCGGACTGTGACATGTGAACTTCGATGTAGACGCTTCCCGCGCTCTTATTGACGACCAATCAAGATATCGCAAGGGAGCCTACACGGCCTGTGAAGACGCGCACTCGACAGTTCATTCCATGCTCCTCGTATCACGGAGGCTGGGTGATAGCGGGATCGTGGCACGCGCACCGTCGCCTACTGCCCTGGCGTCGAAGAAAGCGCGACGCCTGACCCCATCTGAAGAGTGAAGGAATCAAGCAGATACATCACGTCATACAGACACATACAAGGCCCGTGTATGTAATTGAGACGCACATAGTCTCTACAATCTGAAAGAATCGCTAAGGCACTAGTCCGATGGCGACTTCGGGGCTGCACAGCCAGAAAAGGGTGCTCCGAACTTGTGGGAGGATCCAGCCGACCACAACCAGATAGGCTGGAAAGCAAAGATCACGTCAGAAGGTTCAACAGGATGACAGGAGACGGAACGCACATAACTCGGCCCGTATATCGATGCCTGGGTACGTTTCGATAACTTTCGAATCACAGTACTAGGTTGTTGTTGAAGGCTGTGACAACTTCGCGGAGCCGCGGCCACATCCCAAGCTTTGCCAAAGACGTCTCGGCTTATCCAGATAGTATAGCGTGGATGTCGAGTAACCTGAAGGTTTGGGAAAGGCTGCGAGCTGGAACAAATCAAACCGCACTGACCAACGCCGTTCAGCAGCATTCCAGAATGCACAGACACAGCGTAGAAGATCGAGAATTGACTCGTGCTTGCTGCAGCAGAAAAGCACCGCCGGCTCCTTTCAGTTCAACATAGCATTGAACTTACTACTAAGGCTTCTTCTTAGGGGGCGGTGAAGGTTTGGATGTACTTAGTACGTGGTAGCAGTGCAAGAAGCGCGTTCGAAGCGCTGCTCCCTAACGCCTGGGCGGAACGCCGGCCCGGTGCGGCCGCCGCAGTTGCAATGACCTCTGTAATTACTGTAGGGCAAAATCGAGGAGTTGCATTCCTCAAACGTTCGTCGTCACGTAGGTAAGTAAGTAATCGAGGGTATGATAGAAGAGAATAACTGTCTCCTCGTGAATCAGGAAGTGTGGCCTGCCATCTGACGAGTCACTGACGACCGTACTAAAGCTTGTGGCAGAGATACAGAGATACAGTGTCCACTGTCGTCTCCGGATTCTGCTGCGGTATTCCTACGACTCGTAAATCCTCATCAAAGAGTCTCCTTTTCGTCTGCGCTAACTGACTTTTCATCCGTGTGTACCACGGCACTTTCCTGGCGTCGCGGCCGAGCAATGTACGTGTAGGGCACGCGCAGCTTTGCCTTCACCCCCTCAACAAGGAATGACGGGGCACAGTCCACGAAGAGGGTGAGAGCGATCAGCGCGGCGTCCAGCGATATCATCACCGTAAGGATGACAGTCGCCGCCCTAGGCGGGAAGATGTGTAGCGTGATATGAAGCACATCCACGAGCAACGTGAGAGCGCTGCAAAATGGTCAAGCCGGGGATGAAAGGATCACATATTGTAATATGGCGCACCTCCATACCAACAAAAGCAGTGTCAAGCTGGGTCGTTGAATACATCAGTCGCGGTCGCACAAACGATACGCTGCGGCTTACCCTCCTGGAAACGTGGCCATCAGTTACGGAGCGGCGGCAACTTCGTCTCGAACTTGAATTAGCGTTTATAGCTGCGAGCCTGTAACGATTGAGGGTAGTGTTAACGGAATGACGGTTGACAGAATCTAGCATGCTACACACTTCTGGCGTGCCCGATGATGTCGTTGCAAGAGCTGAACGGAAGCACGGACAGACTTAGGACTGACCTGTGGGACGGCCAACCTCCTCCTACGACACTATATGTAGACGAAGGCGAGGCTGTGAGCCTCGCGACTCTGCATGCAGGTCAGGGCCCGGGCTCTATGAACGACCAATTACATAGCATTTAGTCTGAACATTTGACAGTCCGCTCCGTTCCTTACGCATCACGAAGGTCGCGTGTGCCTAGACACGCGACGCATGCGCAAGCGAGAGGCAAGCTCTATGTAGCAAGCCTCGGTTTGGAAGCAGTGGCGAAGCAAACAGTCCACATAAAGACGATGAATCATTTGCGCTGTACAGATATAGACAAACCGAGCGTATACCATCGAGGCCAGCAGTCTCTACGGAAGAGTCGACGTCCGATTACGATCTTGGTGCTGGCAAACCAGAAGATGGTGCTCCAATCTCAGTGAGGTGCAGAAGCGGATCCAGCTGGCCAGAGAACTGTGGCAGATAAGCTGCGTCTGTGTAGGGGCAGTGCACCGAGGGCGAGCCCTTGTAGATCGGCGTGAAGCTTGCGGCGCAGATCTCGAACTCCGTGAACTCGTCGTAAGAGATTTCGACAGCATTCCTCGGGTTCCTGTCGCCCGCGGCGATACGTTGACGGGCCTGCAGACGTGTGAAAAATAATGCTAGATATTGAAGGCCCAATACTCACCTGAGCCACAATTTTTGGGTCAGGGTTCAACTCGAGGAGTCGTCTCGCGAACTTCGCAGCAGTCGCATGGTTGTTCGCCTTAGCGAAGACGCCGATGGCACTGCGCAAAGCGATCTGCAGATGGGGTGGTTGCATGTTGCAGTGTGTGAAGTATGCCGCGAGCTCCAAGCTCCTGCGAACGTTGTCGGGCTCTTCTTGTGCGACGCGTCGGCGCTCGAGTTCAATGGAGACACCGAGAAGATATTCTCGGCACAACGTCACCATATCTCGCCACTGGGAATGGCAAGTTAGCAGCAGTGACAACGAGAGAAACCGATACGAACCTCCTTGGCCTCCGAGTCCGACGATACGGGAACTAGTAGAAGGGTGTAGAGGGCAGTGCGGAAGACTGTCTGTGCCTCTGCAAGCTTGTTACCCGAAACAGCGCGGAATCCCTCGGTGAGCTCGGCGCGCGTCGAAGCCAAAGTCTGTACTGAGATGGGCAGTACACGGCTGGGCGAGGCGTCCGAAGGGTTCCTCCTCAGGTGCAGTTGCAGCGGAGGTAGCGAAGCGGTCGGCGAAAGATATACGTGCGAGGAGCGATACGTAGAGGTAAACAACGGCTTGAGTTCGGCGAAGTTGACTATACCGAATTGTCGGTGCAATAACTGGGACACTCAAGGTCAGATACGAGGCTAGCACCTAGTTCGCTTGTACGCACCTGCATAGCCGATTCGTACGAACCCGCAGCGACATGATCGCCTGCAAATGGTGAATTGCGTGCCCACAACTCCGTTTCACTGACGCCAGGCGACGCTCCGGCACCCAACTCGGTGTCTTCCACAATCTCCTCAGCAGCAGCTTCTTGTTGGGCCTCCTCGGCTTCAACATCCAGGTCCCAACCGTCTTCTTCGACCTCGAGCTCTTCGCCTTCTTCCTCCTTCGCCCATGCATCGAGCGCAGAAGAAGCGGCCGCACCAGCAGTGTCGTGGCCATTCACATAGGGCACCTCACCGCCCTCTAGGTTGCCGTTGGCCAGCGCGCGATCGAAGAAACTTTCGCCTGTAGATAACGAAGGCCAGTTGAGGTCCGTGGTACGTGTGATCACGGGCGGCGGCTTCAAGGACGATGCCCCATAGACCGGAACGTCGTCGACGTCAGCTTCCGTGAGGCCTGCGGCTTCCAGAATTTCCAGCGCAACATCCTCGAGACCATTCGTCTTCGCAGTAAGATACGCCAAAGGATCTGAGGTCCTGTGTGTTTAGAAGCGGCACGAGAGAGATCGTAGTCGATACGCACGAAGTCCAACCTCCCTGAGGACCGAAATCCGACCCATGACGTCGCCGGCGTACAGTGCGTTGTGGAAGCGCGACATCGGATCGCCTCTCGCGTCGGCGATCTTTTGCATCTTCGAGAGCTTCTCGGTACTGCCTGTTGCCAGATACAAGAACGATAAGCGGTCGAAGTTCTTTGTTTGCTGATATGCCTTTTCTACGATCTGTGCAATCCCGATGAATCGAAAAACGTAGTCAAAGCCGAGGAAGGACAAACCTTGTGGTTTCCTTGCTTGAGAGCTTGCTGAGCAAGCCTCTCCCAGCACTCGGGTCGATCGATGGCTTTCGCGGTCTCCAGCGCGACATCTAAGTTACCGCATTCGATAGCCAGATCGAAGCGGGTATTTTTGTCTTGCACGAAGTGTAAGGCGATCTATGAGGGTGTGAGATACCGTAAATGAACACGTAGGGATAGCGCACCTCGGGGAAGCCCTTCTGTTGCAAGTAGGCGATGATGCTCTGGCCCAAGAGGTTCGATGTGCGGATGATGTACAACATCTCTTCATAGTTGTTACGGAGAAGGGCCAATTTGAACCTGTACTCCGTAGGGTCGATTGTGATAGTCCTTGGACGCGCTGAGCGATCCAAGCAGTGGACCGTCTTGCCCTTGACGCGCGTAAGATAGACAGGGTTGTCTAATGTACAAATCACACCGTGGTCGCTGCCAAGAGCAGGTCAGCGCAATCGCCTAATCAGAACAAGGTATGCACTCACCCCTGAGCGAGACAGTACTTGATGTGATTGAGTGTCGAGTAGATGAAAACACCAGAATCGTCCCAAGCACCAGACTTGATCCGGATGGTCTCGTGGATCAGAGTGTGCTGTGAGAAAGTTTTGTTGGCGATCGTGATCGCTGTGAAGGTGCCGGTCAGTGACCGCCTAAGTGACAGGGTGCTTGTAACTCACTATGCTTGCTGAGCAAAGCCACCAACGAACCATCAGCACTCCAAACGACGTACTTCACGGGAGGTGTCGTAATCTCTGCGATGGTCTTCTGCTGCTGGATGTCGTACAGTACAACAGAGGCGGTAGAACTCAAGATCAGACTGGCAGTTCCTCCATAGAATATGTCATTGGTTTGTACAGGCGGCTTGATCGATTTGACGACCGAGTTGGAGAGATCGCGAACTTCGACCAACTATTCGCCGCAGCGTAAACGACAACGTGCAACTGAAAGCAAATACGGGCGCACCTGGCTAGTCTTGTTGAGAACCGCAAACCTGTTCCTCGCCACGAAGATGGCTGCCTGCCCACTACCCCTCTTTCCTTCAGTGGACGAGTCCTTCACCTCTCCGACCGCGTCTTTAGGAAGCGTCGTCAACTCGAAAAGGCCATTATCCGACGAAATCGTGACCACAACGGCGCGTTCGGCAGGGTTGTAGCTGAGAGTGCGAGGTGGAACATATGGGCTTCCGAACTTGCGAACACTGAGCAACCCTATATCCGATCCCGTATTGATGTCGTAGGAGCGGACGTATTTGTCCCGAATGTAGTAGAGCATGTCACCATGCACCGCGAACGCCGGACGCTCACGCTCGAGCTTGAAGACAATGAGACCGTTGTCATGGCCTAACATCAAGTCAGACAGTTATTCAATAGCATAAAGACACGGACGCACCAGCAGCGAAGAGATTCAACTCTGGGTGAGCTGCAAGAACCCAAAACCTGTCGTGCTCCCGACGGAAGGTCTGTACTGCCGACCGCTTCGTGAGATCCCACACTCGCACCGTCTTGTCCTCTCCGCATGAAACGATGAGCTCGTGCTTCGGATGAAATAGTGCAGTCGAGACATTGTTAAAGTGTCCCCTGCATGAATCGACCTCCCAGGCCTTCGTCTCGCTCATTCTCCAGATCTTGATCTGTCGATCGTCCGCAGCCGACACGATGAGAGGGAGCGTCGGGTGGAAAGTAGCGAAGTTAACCCCGCGATCATGCCCCTCTAGCACATACTTGACAGTAGAGAAATTGTCGAAGGTGTCGAAGGTGCCTGGCGCGCTATTGGGAGTGTTCTTGCGGAGCCCTGAAATGTCCCAGACGCGAACCGTCTGGTCTTGTGAAGCCGACACGATGAGGTCTTCCTTTGGGTGGAACTGAGCAGACATGACGTAGTGGGAGTGACCGGTGAGAATGGCTATACAGTTACGAGAGGTGCTGTTCCATATGCGAATTGTTTGGTCGTCTGAACAGGACAACTGCACACGGGACGAAGGTGAGAAAAGACTTCAGCTACGAGATGAAATGACTTACAATCCATGGCATCTCATGATGGAACTGGACTGTGCGCACGTAATCGAGGTGACCATGAAGAGTGAACAGGCAACGTCTGTTCTGCGGCCGAATATCTGCAAGAACATCAGAGAGGGCCGAATGCCATAATACGATATGCTTACCCCAAACTTTGATCTTGTAGTCGTCGCCGCCAGTTACCAGGAGTGCGCGACTAGGATGGATGGCGACACCCCGGACAGGGCCTACAATCACTGTGAGTTTCTAAAGTAGCTGTAGAACTGAGTGTCCGCACCTTCGTGCTCTTCAAATCGGTCCACGAGCACGCCCATACGGTAGTTCCAGAGCTGCACACTTCCATTGTGCAACGAGGCTGCCAACAAAGGTTGTGTTGGATGGAAAGCGAGCCCTGACCAGTTTCGATTCGACATAAGCGTGTTATAGTCTCAGAATGACGAGACTGCGCGTACCCTTCACCCGGTTGCTTTTCGACTCGAACTTCGTGAGCATCACAGACATCTTGGCGTAAAGTGATAGCTCTACGAGCGCGACCGTCTGCTTGAATGTATATAGAGTAAGAGATTAGCAGTAACAGCCCAGGTAATACGAGCGTGGATAACAAGCGTCAGGGCGGACGTGGAAAGGTGAGACCGCACAGATGCGACGTGTCGTCGGCGACCAACTCTCATTAGAGCGCCTGTAAACACCGCTTCAAACGTCCAGCGCTCGAATTGTTACTCGCTTTATTACCTTTTCATACCGATTAGTAGGCAGGTAACCAAACGCTGTTCCCACGATTAGATTCTTGGTTGACTACTTATTTGTGCAGCGGACTCTACGCGGCACGGGCAATTCGTCCTCTCTACTCTCTCCATTGCATCGGTCTTTCCGACTGCTGCTACAACCTTCCCTAGCTTCGGTGCGTTGTGTGAATGGGCGTGCTTGGGCTTACACCATTTTTGAAGCAGACATGGTACGTCTTCTACGGGACGCGTACAGTGTTCTATAACAAGCTTGTTCCTTCCCAGCCCGGAAGTATTGAAGTATCTCCCAAGTCGTATGCAGACACTGAGGGGAAAAACTGTTGTTATGTACGTGTCATTTAACTCCGTGTAGCCGTAATCTTACATGTCGTGCAGTGATGGCACCCTCATCACGCAGCGACTACATTTTGCTGTGACGGAATATCCATCCAAGCATGTTCTAGGATGGTTTCGCATAATTCAAGAGCTCAGGGATGCAGGCGTAAGCGCCATCTGTGTATTTGACGGAAAGGAGCGAAGTCGCGCGAAGCGAGCAGAGGTGAGTCATTGTTTGAGACGAATTACAGTTTACAGACGTGTATTTCTATTTCTCAGACAGAGCGTAGACGCCAAATTCGCCGAGTAGACCTGATTCGAGGACAGTTAGAAGCTGACCGCTTGCAAAGATTGTACAAGCTCACGTCTCACGTGAGGGCATGGCGGTCTCTAGACAGTCAAACTCAGGAATCGACGATCAAGAAAGTTCGGAGACTGGTCAAGCGTTTAACTCCTCACCCTCTCACTGTCCCCTCCGATGCCGCCGGAGACCTTGAGCTAGCGAGCGAGCCTGCCCCTCCTCAGCCAGAGGCCGACAGTATCCTAAAAGATAAACCTTCCGAAGACCTGGAGAAATCTGATCTGGATGAGGTCGCTGTCAAAGAGCCGTCTGCAGTCCCAAAGGACGCCCCCCAGCCTCCGCCTCCAGTATCAACGGATGCGCCTCAGCCTCGCCCTTCAGTGTCAACAGATACTCCCCAGCCTCCTCCTGAGGTATCTTTGGATAGTACAAGTGCACGCGAGGTCAGCACAACTGATCAGGATGTCAAACCATCAGTTACGACCGCGGAGAAAGCGCGCGCAGTCCTTGAACAGCTCTCCCTCGACGACGCAGATCCTGCAAAATTGGACGAGTCCTGCGAGCTTCTCGACGAGCTGCCTCACGAGGAGGTCCCAATCACCACCTCTCTAGAGTCCGAATCGGCCGACGACATAAAGTCCGCATTGACGGCCTCGTACCTCCAGTATAAAGCAAGCATCAAGCAATTGAGCCGTGTATCTGGAGACACTCCTGCGCGCTCTATAACTGCAACAAGCGAGGAGACGCGCGCGGACGAGATCATGTCCAGGACCCAGCATCAGCTGATCGTCGACGAAGAGGTCTTTTGGGAACAACTTGCCGGTTGCTCTTCACCGGATGTTATAGAGGCTGCTGCTGTCACGCTTGCTCAGAAGAGCACCCTGGTTTCTGACTCGTATGAGCGCCGCACGCGTCCACCCACGAGAGAAACATACGAACAGAGCATGGAGATATTGCGCGCAATGGGAGTAGCTTGCTTGGAGAGTCATGGTGCCTTCGAAGCGGAAGCATTAGCTTCGTCGTTGGTTCTCCATGGAGTTGCTGACTACGTTGTCAGCGAGGACACGGTAAGGGTCCCTGGCTGTAGTCACATGTCGCTCCATGTCTCACAGCATTACAGGATGTCGTTGTATATGGCGCACCTCTCATACGAAACCTCACAAGACGCGACGAGCCTCTCTTGATTGTATCCGGGGATGAGATCCGCGCAACGCTCGACCTGGATCAGGCGCGTTTCATTGACTTCGCTATCCTACTGGGGACGGATTTCTCGCAGCGCATCAAGAACGTCGGGCCAACACGTGCGCTGAAGTTCATCCGGGAACACGGGTCTATCGAAAAAGTTCTGGAGCACGAGACGCGATACCAACCCCGCGCCCCACCGTCCGAATACCTTGAACAGGTCATAGAAGCGCGCGTCACTTTCCAGACGTTACCTCCCACGCCCGACGCAGAGCTCCTGCAGCCATTGACTTTCGATGAAGAACGCGTAAATGAAGTCCTTCGTCGGTACGGCCTCGGGAGGGAGATCCTTTCATCCGACTGGGACTACGGCGATGCGCTGGCAGGCAATTTCTTTGACGACGATCCCGCCGACCCAGAGACGTCTGTCGTGTCGCCAATAATCTCATTACAATCCAATTGACGTCCTGTGAATATCGGGACCGTCGCGCCTGGGGGGTAGATCACGGGTTTACCTCGGACCGCCGTTGTTCCTCCAGGTACCTCCTTTTTAACTGCTTCGAGGCCCAATCCCTCACGTCCTCGGTCACAGGTTTCGATCAGCTGCTCGGAAGGTGTATGGTTCTTCAGTGGTTCGCCAGCGTCCAGGATGAATTTGAACGGAGATGATGACATACTTAAGAGGGCGGCCTCCGTCGCGGGTAGTTTTGCGCGTCGCAAGATGTTGTCTACCGTCTTCCTTCTGCTGTCTACCCTCGCAGTTGTGCGGGGCAGTGGAGTCTCTCCGTCTGCGCTGGCCACCGGTGATGTTACGCTCCTCTACCACAACGAGCTCGATTGTATGTACCATACGCATGTCATAGGTAGCCCTCAAACTAATATCACGTAGTGGCTACCGCCTCTTCGCACACAAGTGTGTTGCTACTCAGCAATCGTTTGAACCTCGATGCCGCCATCGCCTGCGAGTCTTTGCATGAGAAGCTCCTGCCGAGTAACGGTAGTGGTTTCTCTAGCGACCTCTCGAACCTCCTCCAGTACCAGGTCTATCTCGGTCATTTCAAGTCTACACAGCAGTTTTGGATCAGTTCTAACGGTGCTGAGTGCCGCACTGTCGACGTGCAGGGTCGCATCAGAAATGCACTTTGTATACAGATCCTTCCTGCGCTGTGTTCGCAAAGCGCTCCGCTCGAAGCTGCACCCTCCGCCTCGAACGAAGTCACTGTTCGTTCCAACGGCCTGACGATCAAAGGGTGGGTCAAATTAGTGTTCCGATGCTATCGCCTGTCGCTCACAGTAGTTCAGTTTCCGAGACCTGAAGACTTTCAAGTTCTTCGGAATTCCGTACGCGAACGCACCTCCTCGCTGGACATACCCGAAGGCGTACACCGGCCCCTCAACGATCGATGCTACTAAATTTGGTGCCTCTTGCGTACAGTCGGGTACGACGGGCACGAGCGAAGATTGTCTCTTCTTGAACATCTGGACCCCCTTCGTCCCCTCCAGCGTCCTGCCCGCGAAGTCGTCTCTGAAGCCTGTCATGTTCTGGATCCACGGCGGCGCGTTCACCTCAGGCATGGGGTCCGACACGACCTTCGAGGGAAGTAACATGGCGTCGAGGGGCGACGTCGTCCTCGTCACTATCAACTACCGCCTCTCGACCCTCGGCTTCCTGGCCCTCGACGATGGAAAGACGACCGGCAATTTCGGTATCGCAGACCAGATCGCCGCTCTGGACTGGGTCAGAGCGCACATTACCGCGTTCGGTGGCGATCCCGATCGTATCACCATTTTGGGTCAGTCCGCTGGTGCGGGGTCGGTACGCGCGCTGCTCGGTTCCCCGAAGGCGATCGGCAAGTTCGCCGCGGCGATCCCGATGAGCAACCTTGCAGGCTCTGGGTACGCGACACCGTACTCCCTGTACTTCACCATCGAGCAGGAAGCGCAGATGTTCGCTCAACCCATCCTGCAAGCGACCAACTGCACGGGACCTAACGCACTCGCATGCTTGAAGAAAGTCGACGGAAACACGCTCGTCACTCTCTCGACTGTCGCCAGGTACGTTGGACCCGCGTCTTTTGAGATGGCAATACTGATATTATGTCCGCTAGATATGTTGTAGTGGATGGCACGTACGTCACTGCGAACGGATTGCAGTTGACCAAGCCCAGCAAAGTCGCCAACGTACATGTGATGATGGGCTTCATGAGAGATGATGGTGCCGCCTTCATTTCTGCCCCGGTAAGTCTGCAATACTCTACGCCACGTAGTCTCAACTAATAGTATTCGCCACAGACCACCGGCAACCTGACCCAAGCATTCCAGGCAGCAGGTCTCCCTCCCGCAATGGCAGGCTCACCTCTCTTCCCTCCACCCGTCGAGCCGAACGCTCTCGAGGTCGCGTTCAACCTTACTTCCAGAGGTACTACGGACACGTTCTTCCGGTGTCTCGACCAGGCCACCGCGTCCTCCGCTCTGCAGCACAACCTCTTCAAGAGTTTGTGGTTTTACGAGTTCAACCGCAGCTACCAGATGGCCGGGTTCGACCCCAATGCACCCCATTGCGACGCTCCGATTGACGCTGCGCACCCTCACGGCAACCCCGACGCCGAGTACTACAAGTGAGCGATTTTAGACCGACATGGTGTCCTGTATACTGACCCCTCGTGCAGGTGCCACAGCGGCGAACTCTTCTTCGTCTTCGGAACGCTCGGTAGCCTGCCATACCGGGACGCGCACGACCTGCCGTTCATGAAGATGAGCCTCGATACCTGGGCGTCCTTCGCCCGGACGTTCAACCCCAACCCTTCTCCCGCCTTCCTCGCCGCACGCGGGTTCACCGACGTCGCCGCCCAGTTCGCCGCCCAGGGCGAGTGGCAGGCCACCACCACGAAGAACCTCAACAAAAGTCCGCTGCGCCAGCTGATGTGGCCCAGCTTCATGACCGGCTTCAAGGAGGGCGCCCAGTGCGACTTCTTTGACTACCCTCTCAACTACTATGAGGAACACCCCGCGACCGCTTGAGTGTGGCGTAGGCGCGGTTAATGTGGATTTTATCGGTTTATGGTAGTAATGTGAGCTTCACCCACTGTACTGGTGTACACGATACCGCAGATGATTGTACAGGATACCGCATATGAAGTACAAGATACCGCAGATGAATGTAACTCTGTACTATTTGTTTTCTCGCGACTATCGTGAACACCGGTGCTGTTTGTCGCGACGGTGTGGTCCAGGATTGCTGGGTGTAGGTGTGCTACGAGCGTCGAGTCGCAGAGTGTACTTGAATCGTGCCACTCTTCTCAGACGATGGTTCTGCAGTCGTCCTCGGGAAGCATACCAACCCATCTACCGCGCCACAAATACCATCTTCAGGAAACGTCGCGAAACATTAGAATTCCTCCAAAAAGTTCATTGACCGGGAAACGGAGACGCTAAGATATGTATAATACGTGATAACAAACAGCAGGATGTAGTCGAAGGCAATGATGAGAGTTACGTTACGTATGGGGCGTTGGGATGGGTAGCTACTGGTGAGCGGGAAAGTTCCGAACCTTGACGCTCTAAGCAAGCAGCATCTTCCGCGGGTCCTCGAGGTAGTCACGGACTTTCACTATAAATCAAGTCATCAGCATGAATGGCGCAGCTATGAGACGCGATGAGCGCACCGAGGAAGGTGACGGCTTCCCTGCCGTCCAGGAGACGGTGATCGTATGTGAGTGCGACGACCATCACAGGGCGGATGACGATCTGGCCGTTGACAACTACCGGGCGCTCTTTGATGGCGTGCATGCCTGAACGACGGAAGCGAAGGCACCGGTCAGTACGCTGTGCACGAATCCACGAAACGAGGAATGATGATCGTACCGAGGACAGCAGCTTGTGGGAGGTTGATGATGGGCGTCCCGTACATAGAGCCGAACACACCGCCATTTGAGCTGCAGAAGACAGGAAGTCAGTGCTGCATCAATTTCCTTGGACAACCGAAATGGAAACGCACATCGTGAAAGTACCTCCGGCCATGTCTTCGATGGTGAGTTTACCGTCACGGGCCTGCGAGACGCGTCAGCTGGGATCCGGGACCACACAAGCGCGATTCACGCACCTTCTTGCCCAGGTTCGCGATCTCCCTCTCGATCTCAAGGAAGCCCATGCTTTCCGTGTTGCGCACCACGGGCGTGACGAGGCCTTTGGGTGTGGCGACGGCGACGCTGAGGTCGACGTAGTCGTGGTACACGATCTCCTCGCCGTCGATGCTCGCGTTCGCCGCGGGGATCTCCTTAAGCGCGAGGCAGCACGCGCGCGCGAACGCGCTCATGTACCCGAGCTTCACGTCGTGCGTCTTCAGCACCTCCTCCTTGTACTTCTTGCGCATCTCCATCAGGCTCGACATGTCGATCTCGTTGAACGTCGTCAGCGACGCCGCCGCGTTCTGCGACTCCTTCAGCCGCTCTGCGATCCGCAGGCGCATCCGGTTCATCTTCACGCGCGTCTCGCTGCGGGCACCGGCTGCTACGGGCGCGGGTGCGGGCTCCTTCTTCGCCTCTTTCGCTTGTGGCTTGGGCGCAGGCGGCGGGGCCGGTTTCGTTGCTTCCTCCTTTACCTCCTTCTTTTCGGTGCCCTCCTGTACACCGAGCTTGTTCTCTTGGCGGACGTCTTCTTTTGATGGTTCCGGTGGAGGTGGTGTGCCTTTCTCGACCTGCTGATCTTGTGGCTCTGTCTTGTCGGCAACCGGTTTCGCATCCGCGCCGCCCTCGCCGGGCTCGATGCGGAACAGATCCTGACCGACAGTGACGGTGTCTTCCTCCTGGGCGAGTAGTTCTGTGATAGTACCCGCGGTGGGAGCGTTAACGGATACATCGATCTACGTGTCGGGACCAGTTATTCAGCTTTCGGAGCGCGACAGATTAGGACGATGAGCATGAGAACGAGTAGAAACGGGTAACTGAGTATTCAGCGAATGACACTGTCGGGTTCTCTTATCGCTTGCCACGACATACCAAGGGAAAGTATCGGGGACGAAAGCGGACGCGATGCCACGTCTGGGACGGAGGTATTCGACGACGACGGAGAAGGCGCCTGGCGGAGGAGCCACGCATGATTTCGAACATGATATCGCACCTTGTCAGTCTCGATGGTAGCGACCTCCTCGTCCGCGTTCACGAACTCTCCGGGCTGCTTTAGCCACGACTTGAGTGTGCCCTCGGAGATGGACTCGGCCATTTGAGGAACCTGGACGGTCTCCGCTGCGAGATCAGTCATCAGGTGAGCTCGCTCGCAGACGGCAACGACGAGCAACGACGCACCCTGCAATAGCTTTGACGAGTGAAACTTTGCTTTCCTCATCTGCGCATTTGAGATCTCCCTGGATGTCGACGCCGTCGGTATCTGGCTGGATAGTCAAGCGGTGGAGAGAGCACGCACCAGGATCTTGTGAGAGCCACGACACCTGCGCGGTTGGTGGCGAGGAGGGCGCGGCCGCGAGCGATGGCGATGACACGTCTTGAGAGCATGATGGACGACGAGGAGAGGTGTTCCGTCGCTGTTGTTGACGGTGAGGAGGCCCTGGAAGGGAGACGAGGTTGTGCGATGCGCGTCTCTTCGACGTCACAGCAATATTCCTCCCCGGATTTCCTCGACTCGCCGAAGAAAGCCGAGCCGGCCCCGTTCCGTCGTCCGAAAACACGCGTAAACTCGCCGGCTTCCTGCCAAATTTGACATACTCCTCCGGTCCGTGTTCAGCCAATCCTCTGCAGCCCTTTGCAAGACACAGGTGAGCCCGAATAATATCGAGGGACGTCGAAGAACCTCCTTGTCTTACTGTGAACGGCTCAGGGTCAGTAGAGTGCGATAATCTAGGCAGCATCGCCATGTGGCATTACCCCGCATCCACAAAAACTTTTGCCTCTGCGTTCCAGGTCGCGAAAGGCTCTATCCCCACACACGATGTGTGAAGAGTCCCCACGAATCTGAGAGCGCTGGTGAGCAGCACACATGGCATGAAAAGTCGATGTCGTGGTGCGACACGCTTCAAAACTCTCATGACGTCCTCGTCCGTATGACTGAGGCACCCTCCAACTCAGAACGGATCGTAATGCCTATTTCCGAAACTTACAAGGCTTTGCATCTCCATGTCGCATTCGCCGTCGCGTTTTCTTGGGATTTGACCGAAGTACGAATCGGTGGCAAGTAAGTAGTGGCGTTCTAAGCGCGACTCTACTCCTTCGCGGACGCCACACGGTACAGTGACGACTCACCAGCACGGGGTTCTAGCACGGTCAAATGACATGCTCTCAGGTTCGACCCTGATGCGCTTAAAATACGTAGGGGTCCCCCGCTGCGTCCACGTGAGATCACACTCATTCTTGCATCACAGAGCGTCGCAAGCGTGGTTCATGACCGCGTTAAGCTTCGTCCGAAAGTTCAATATCGCGCACCATGGCCGAAACCTTCGGCGGTCGTGCATGTCAATAATCCCGAGAGCCTCTCCATGGTCATCCGTGACTGTTCTTGGACGATCGACAGGGCCGCTGCCTCCACAGTCGCAGGTGAGCACGCCCGAGTCTTCTCAATCGCTCGCTAATTATTAATTATGACCGATCCCTAAAGGGCCAAGCCTAGGTCGACCCCGTGTCCTCGTATGGGCGACTTGATACCATCCTTGTCTCCCCATGACCACCGCAGTGCACGGTGCAACGTGCAAGTTCATGACTGTGGGGTTTTGAAGCGCAGCTGTTACGACATAAATCCAAGAGCCCGTCTTGCAGAATTCCTTAGTCGGTCACGACACGATGGTAAATAGCTTCATACCCTGCCAAATATGCTTCCCGCCGGCGTGCGAGGTAACCCTCAGCGTATCTGACGTACAAAGTGACCACGTCTCTGCCTTTCACGAAGCTTACACCTCTGTATCCCTCCACAGTATGAACATGTCTATCATGCATTGGATCACGGAGTTCTCCTGCATCTTTTTGCCTCAGCTTCTACCTCTTCGTAGATCGCTGCGGATAACAAAAACTTGTACGTACACCATACGCCAGTGACATACTATTTTGGGACAACCGTAGCTCAAAAACCAATGTCTTTCCCAGCTAACACGTCTCCGTTTCCGCTTCAGATACGCTTTATGAAGACCTAGGCCTCACCTGCGCCATCTGTCAGTAATAGCCGCTCCTTTGTCTGGATCAGTACTCGTACTCTCACCAAGGCGACCCCGTCCTAAGGTTCGCACTTGCCACTCCAGTGCTATTGTGGTCTTCGAATGCTCTGCCGTACAGCCCCTCGGTATCCTGCCTCAGCTCTCCGGCTAATCGCCCAGTCGACGTACCGATCGCACGCACATCCCACACATCTGCAATAGGATGTATTTCGATGACTGCGATATGTGGCGTACCTCGCACAACACCAGGCAGGCCGAGTCGATTGGGAAGGTGCCACTGATCGCGAGAACGTCAAAACTCAGGGGAAAAGGCGACTTCTTGCTCGACTGCCGACGGCGTGTGGTGGAGGGAAAAAACGACACGGCTTCGCGACACGTTGTTTCAACGTGTCTTGCAGGGGCGTGTGTTAAGCGTTAGGCACCGTGACGCCTTACGCTCTACCGGCACGCACCAAGAGCCTAATACGAGATACGCAACACGCCGACACTGATGCCAACAAGCTCTTGAAGATTGCAGAGTGAAGATGGAGAGCCTCGAGGCAAGGGGAAGCAGAAACGAGGACACCCTCGGATCGACCGGACACGTTTTCGCGTCTAATGCTACTGACAGCCGTATCCGGTAACTTGCTTCGTCGCCTTAAACGTTCGCGAGGGACGCCACGATGAACGAACGGTCGAGAAGCTTCCGCCGTCCGTTCCTCCAGGGGCACGCGCTGCCTCGTCGCGTTTTTGCTGGTGATCCGTGCGGCCCTCGTGTGTCCCTTACGCTCGCTACTGATCAATGCATCACCATCGACCCATCGATATGCGTCCGAGTATTGGGCCCGAAGCTAGTAGCGGGGGAATGGAACCACGACATACGGGAAACATACGTGTGGCGTGCGGTGCAGGCGTGGCAGGCGCGCACGCAAATGCAAATCTAGGGACACGTCGACACTACCAGTGCGCCTATGACACGACACAGTTTTCCCAGTTTCCAAGTTCCCGTGGCCGTGCCACCAAAGACGACACGCCACTCACTCACTTTTCCAAATGGCGTTCGACCTTCGTATGTTGTCCATCAAAGCGTCGAGCGGAGCACGCCGTGTGGACGTACATGTACGCGCCGCACACCGCCGACCCGAGGCGCGGACATCGCGACTCAGAACCGGCGGACCGCGCTGCACAACGTTCTCCCACTAGCAGCAGCGTGCCAACGCGAGCTCGCCCCGGGCCCGGGACCACACACAGGAAACACCACCATCGCGCGCACAACAACAATTGCAACACGTAAGTACACAATGGATCTCATCCCGAATCTCCCATCTCGTATCTCGTATCTGGCATCTGGCATCTGGTATCTCGCTCCCAATATTAATCTGCCTCTCGCGCGGATTGGTCAAAATGGGCCGTTCCCTAGCGTTTCCTGCCCTTTCCTGCCGTCCCCGCCGCCTGCCGCTAGCGCATCAATGTTGCGAGAGGGTGCGGTCCACGTCCCATGTCTCGGGGCACCGCGTGCACGGGAGGGTCCTCGGCCGCTCTCGAGCTCGGCTCGCGTTTTGGACGCCGCCTCAGAGCGCCAGCGCCGTCCGTCCCGTCCAAGCGTCGGTGCGCCTGTGGGTGCCAGCGCTGCCGAGGGCCAACGCAGGTCTCGAATCGGGCAGCTGGTGGCGTACACCGTGGCAGTACTAGTACTTGCCATACATACAGGCCCCAGCTTGTCCGTACGGTGTATCGCGTCGCTACGTCGAGGTCCTACGACACTCTCATGTGCGTCCCCGCGGCATGGTGTCATCGCCCATTGTCCATTGTCATCATGTCGAGGCTGCGAGGACCGCATCCGCGATGAAATGGAAGGTGTGCTTCGAGCTTCGGACGATAGACTACGGATGCGCATGATTCCCGAAAGTGAAACCCTGCGCCGACGTTCTGCCCGCACCAGGCACTTCGCGGGTGTCGCAATCGCAATCGCGACCGTCCTGCCGTCTGCGTATCCCCTTCGCGAATCAGTATCGCCATTCCAGCCCTGCTGGCTATTGGCGGCACTGAGCAAGTGCTTCTGTCTTTTGGAAGTCTGCAGCCGTCTGTCAGTTCGTATCAGTATCGCGAGCCTCGCGGGCCATCACGCACGCGCATCCGGATCGATGCATCACGCATCACGCAACTCGCGGGGAATCCCCACTTCGTCGATACAATGATACATTAATTAACGCGGGATGTGTAATAACGGGGTGCGGGTGTTGATACGAGGACGCGGATGGTGTGACGAGCGCGAGGATGGGCACGCTCAGCGGGGATCGATCTGGATCAATATTAGGCTAGACCGCGTTCCTGGCGACGCGTCGGAGTCGCACGCGAATCAGACTCAGCCTCGGCGGCGACGCAGGAGTGTGCGGGTGACGTCGTGCTTACAATACGGAGGACGGTGGCAAGACCCAGGTCGATGCTGACTGGACGATGACTAGGATTGTGACTGGCGGTGAGTCGTCCTCTGAAAACTTGCGGCGTGGCGCTTGTCATGCACTGATCAGGATTTTGCACACCGGCTCGCGTCCTCCAGCTGTCAGGCAGAACTCCGAGGGAAGTCGGCCGACCCAGGCGGATGAGAGCTGCTGTCCCGGTCTGCACCGTACATCACGGTAAATCTAACCTTCGAGTGTCCGCATGCGCGAGAAAAGTCGCACGCACTGTGCGCCGGGCAGCTGAAACTCGGGAGCTGTGGCTGAAGGAATGAGGAAATATATTGTGACGGGAAGGTACAAGATGCACAGATGGATACCAGGAGATCATGCGAGGATCAAGCGTGCAAAGTGCACAAAGAACTGCGAGCAAAGCGTGTGTACTTGTGTGGACGTAGGCAAGTGCGATAGCGCGCGTATTGTTTGCGATTCAGATGCCCATCAGAATAAGAAACGCTCCACCGCTTGGATGCCGCATCTCAGTTTCTTAGAGGCCTCGACCGGGTAGCTTTAGCGGGACGTCGTGTGAGATGGTACGAGATGGCCACCGGTGCGATACGAGAACTGAATGCCCTAGCAGAGAGAGTTGTGCGCCGCGTCGGGAGCAAAGTGTCGTGGGTGCGCGGATTGGACCGATCCACCGAGAACGGTCGAAGAACCTGAGCGAAAGTCGAGGACGGGCAGTGAGCCGGGGGAACTAGCGACAACGAATGATGTGGAGCCTAGTTTATCTGTATTGATCTGTCAGAAGCAAGTGGCGTCCTCGGATGGGGCACAGCTGACGAGAAGGCGTGGGACTGCGAGCCAGGGCGTAGGTTCAGCGGACGGACGCGGAGGCCCAGAGCGAGCGAATGGAGGACGGGTGCGAGGGTCACACCGGTCGCGGGCGCTGCACCCCCTGTAGCAGAGTGCAGAAACGCAGAGTCCCGGCTGCGCATGGCGTCACCTCTCGCAGATCGCCTGGGGTCGTTCGGGGTTCTGTTGGCACTTGGAATCTGCTGGGAAACCCGGTGCGGTGCGTGTGAGGACGTGCTTCTGGGCTCGAGGGGAGGAGGCGGTTTGTGGAAAGGTGGTGCCGCGAAACCGTTACAGTCGAGGAGGCGACGGCACAGGCAGGTGGAAGTCGACCAAGAACGGGTTGCTGGAGGGATGAGGGTGAACAGATACCCTGATAGGCGCGGTCCACACGCGTAGGTTCAAGGTGCTCACATCAGAGTCTCGAGAACAATGAATGTTCAATGAGGTGGGACCATGACCACGGGGCTACAAGGCTGTAACGCGCCCTAGTAAGGCCGTTGCTTGCATCACGTCTTGTGTTGATTGAAAGCGGGCTATTGTCGCGGCGCTGTGACCAGGCTGTGAGTTGCCCAACGCGAACGGAATGGATACCAGGACGACTGCGAGAGGTAGCCAGAAGAACAAAGGTGCCAATTGTACAGTTGTAACCTCGAAAGGGATGCGCATTGCTGGCTGGAACGAGACCAGAGTATCGAAAGCTGTGAGCGGAAGAGAGCGGACTGCTGATGTCAAAATAATTTCCTGCAAGAGGCGGTGGAAATATGTCAAACTCAAAGATCTGGCCCAGAGTGGGACAGGCACTGGCGTCTATCGGCCTCGTGCTACGAATCTCGCGGGCCAAACAGCGGTCAACGCAGCCAAATAATAGCCAATTTAGGCCTAGAACTAGGCCAGTGCAGCCGGAAGAGTGGGACAGACGCCCACGTGACAGGGCGGCTTACCGGAAAAGGGGTGCGGAAAATTGAGGAATAATCTTTTTGTGGAGAGTCGGAGTCTGAAATGGACGGAGGGCGAGGTTTTCCTTTAAGCTTGGGAGGAAGCGCACCGCCGCAGCCCTACCAACCTCGTCCACCTCGTTAATCTCATCCTCCTCGTCGTTCCCCTCGTCTCTCTCGCCGCCGCGCGACGCTCCCATCCGACTTCAAGACCTTAGCCATCCCGCCCTCACTACATCGTCCATCATGATCGCTGTACAGAGGCCACTAGCTCTCTTCTCGTCACCCCCAGCGTTCTCCGGAAGATTGACTCACTCACGGAACCCCTCTGCTCCGGTGGTCGTTCGTCCCACCCACACCCCTGGTCTGCTCTCACTTTCAAAGCCTGCTCAGCAACAAACGCACCGCCAGCAGCAGGCCCAGCAGTACGCCAGAGCCCCCCGCCCGTCAGCAAAGGGCAAGCCCCAGCGCTCGCCTCAACAACCAGCGCCCGCTCAGGCCCGCCCCGTCGAGGACGTCAAGAAGTCGTCAGAAACAAAGCCCCGAACCGACTCTCCTTCATCCAAGGCAGCCAAGTCTGTGACTTCTGCACCTTCCACGGAGAAGTCAGTTAGGGGTCGTCAGCCCTCCAAGCCAGCCGCCAAAGATAAGGCTGATCGCAGGTACATGTCGTTCCTTGCAGCGTCTCCTTACCCCCCAACCATCCACTAAAACCACTTTAATGCGTCCGTACAGTCCCGTAAATGCACCTCGCACGCCTGCGCGGCGTATCGTTCATCAACCCTCCCCCTCCCCGACTAGGATACCCCAGCAGGCTGCGTCCCGCACGCCTGTGAACCCCTTTAGGGCCCAGTCATTCGAGCACCGCGAGAGCGACTCGAACCTCTTCGACCCGTTCGTCGTCAACTCTGACAACGAGTCGGATTCCACCATTCCCCCCTCTAAGGCCGGCGATAAGACGCCCGCTTACAGTTCGCCCCCACCATTGGCAACTCGTCCTAACGGCAAGCTTGCTCGCCGCCGCCAGGGTGCCCAAACATCTGGCTCTCCGACCCCTTCCAAGGCGGTCCCCGTTCCCCAAGCCAAGGGCAACAGCGTCCATGCACACCTCTCCCAGTCGCAGCCCACTCCCACGGCCATGGTCACTCCGAAGCGCCTGGTCAACCACCGCTTGGCGAGCGGCATCCCTCTTGCAGAGTGGGACGAGTTCCCTGTGTGCGATGAGACGGTGTTCAGCCCACCGTCGACCCCCGTTCGTCCCAGTGCCAGCGTACCTCGGCGCCTTGGGACGACGTGGCAACAAACCATGCTCGACGACGCACCTCGCACTGCGCCGCTATCCTCGACTTTCACCACCTTCCCGTTCGCTACGGCAGCCCCATGCGTGACGCCATCGCCCGCGCATCGGCGCCGTCACCATCGCCGTGTTCCAAGCGAAGGTGTATTTGCGATGTCGACTGACGAGGAGTCGTCTACCGATTCGTCTGACGAATTGAAGAAGGCGATGAGCTCCCTCCCGCTGCTCGCCCACCGTGCCCTGGGTGGCCGCCGCACCCCGTCGCCACCTCGCGACTCGCCAGCAGGATTCTACGCGGGGTCTGTCTTCCAAAACTCCCCCAGTCCGGATGATCTTCCGGTGCCCGCCTTCCGGGTATAAATGTATTATATCTCCTCTTAGAATTCGCAACGTGTACAGGTACGTCGCTATCGCCTTTCGCGCTGCCGCTTGACTGACCCCAACACAGTCTAGATTATTCGGGTTCCCTTAGATGCTCTCATTTACCGTCCTCTCTTCCGTTAATCGTCTCATCAAGATCAGCCACGACGTCGACCACGTTCTCTCTCCCAACTATCCATCGACCTCCTACCGTCATACCCCTTCGACGTCTGGCTCTGTATCACATCTGACCATCTCACGGTTCTTTGGGCTCCCGGATGTTTGGGCTTTCGCTTTGTCGCGTTCGACAGGATTTGTCGCGCATATACGGTTTTCTCCCCCGGTTTATCGGCCACTCGCTCAGGAACACTTCCACACTCTCTCGATACCCCGCTTAACCGCTGGGTTCGGTTCGGCCGGCGCCTCGGTATTCATACCCCCGTAGTCGTCGGCCCTGGTCGCTCGTCGCTCGTCGTGGGCCCGGTCCCTGTGGGTCGGGGCCTCGTACGTTCACATCGGCCGCAGGATTCGGTTTCAACATCTACATTTCCTCGCCTCGTATTGACTGGCTCTATCCTACCTCATCTGTGTCATTATCCATCCATCCCATTCACGCCCTCGGCGTCAATGCTCTCGCATACCAGCACCTTCGCATCTGCACTTGCCCCCACCCGCGTGCCGCATCACCCTACCACCTAAATATCTACAGCCGACACTCGACGCAGGCACGCGGGTTGTAACATCGGAAAACGATAGACGTACAAGAAAAGAAGAAATAAAACTCGAGGATCCGAGCGATAGGCCTATTTATATCCCACCGTGGCGCGATCGCCGGAGAAGAAGGGCGGTTCGTCGCGGTTCACATCATCTCAGATATCCCTCGGGTTTCTTGACTGCAGGCATCGCGCGTGTTTTTTGGATTTTGGGACTCTGTTTTCAACCATTCAAAGCCCTCACGATTCTGTTTCTATATGTTCCATAATGTCACGTCCTCAGCGCCGCGGTTCTTTGGCGCGAGTATCTATCACGTCGTTCTTCCTTTACGCTCCCGCCTCACGTCCCCCTCCACCCTTTATTCTTTGTACATACTTTTATTCCTTTCTTCTGCTTGGCCCTTATTCCTTCACTTGTGGCGTATTGCCTGCATGTGTATCAATATCGCATCATCACCGTCACAACCACCTTCCACTTCCGTTCCATCGGTGTCCTCATATTGTCCCGTTTCCTCTTGTGCACTAGTACTCTATTTCCCCTCCTTGCGGTTGGGCTACATTACTCGCTGCTAGATAGTTCCGCCTTTCCCCCCACTCTCTCCCCTACCGCCCCGCTCCATATTCTCTATTTTTGCCGGTCGCGGGCACGGGGGTAGTTGTTCTTGATCTTGGTGTGAGTGCTCCTCGTCCATCGTCAAGCTTCCCCTTCTGACATGATTCCGCTGCAGATTCATCGAAAAAATACACGTTTAGGCATACCCAACGCTATTACCCCCGGCTCGCAGGCTTCATCTCGTCGGGTCCTCAATAATCATCCACACGCGGCCGCCGCGCGCGTCGCCGCCGACCCTGGTGGCTACTCCCTCGATTTCACCCGACCTCATGGCCTGTGGTTCCAACGCTCCCTACCAACGTTCTCTCGGCTTCAATTTCTCGTTCATAGATCTGTTTGTTGTTGCATCGCCGCATTCCTCGCCCCCGCATCGCTGCACTCCGTCGACACGTCTCGCCGCCCATGTACCGACTACCATACCCTCCGTGTCGACGCAAAAGCCCGCAAGGCCGCTCGCCCCCTGTATCGCATCGCTCCGCTCCGTCTCGCACTCGCCGTCGCATCGCACTTGTACTATCCGCATCTCGCATCGCTGTCGCACATCTTCTGCTTCCCTTCCTTCATCGTCCCCAGTCTCGGCCTACTTACATCTACCTATTCACCCCATTCGGGGATCCAATACTGAAGCTGGAGCGGAGCATGGCTTGTTCGGGAGCGGCGCACTGGTGGAGTCTTGTCAGGTTGAAGAAGGAAGAAGAGTTGTGTGGTTGTATGAGATGTCGCTGCGGTGTAGGGAGTGGGAGAAGACGAAAGGAGACGGAGGGTTGGGTTGTCGTGGTGAAAGTGAAGACTTACATATGTGTACGATCCCTAGTTGGCGGTGGTTGCTCTGTGTATGAACGAGTGGTTGAATGAAATCTTTTGCTATGTGATCTATCGAGTGCGACAGCGTTCTGGGTCGTCTCTTCACTTGCGCTTCGTTGAGACTCGCGTTCTGAAGCTTGAGCACTGTGCACGCTTGGAAGCGTGCGCGCATTCCGATCATCGTCTGGAGACCAACTTCATAGGACGTGCAGGGTCAGGCAAACGTAAAGATGCATGCAGTATACAGTTGTTTCGTATTCCAAGAGAACTAGATGGTACAGGTGTGCTGTAGATATTCGAATTCTTTCAAAGCTCTGGCTATCCCGTCGCCCTAAGCAGGAGATTTCACTGCCGTGACCTCCTTGATTCGGTACTCCCAGTAGCTAGAAAGCACGTCAGTTGAGTCGACGAGCGTACTGATTGGTACATACTGCTTCCTTATCTTGTCGTGTTTCGTAGCAAGAGACTTCCAGATCTCAATTGCCTCCTGCACGCTTGCTCCGCCTTCCCGCACGCGCGCCTCCGCGAGGAAGTCGAGAGCCGATGCACAAGGCAGGTCTGCGTCGACAGACGGCACTGGGTTGTCGAGGTCGACTACGTCTTCGGCTGCTGGCGGGAAGGCCTCCGTGTACGGCTTGGCGAACGCCGCGAGCTCGCTGAACGGCGTCTGAGTGTGGTCCAGGATCCCGCGCAGGTAGTTCCATGCCGATGGGTTGTTGGGGGCGAGGGCGATCTTGTCTTTCGAGTATCTGCATAGATGGAGATGAGGGCTCGGCTGATGATGTTCAGTTAGATGGGAGTATAGACGCACCTGATCTCTCGACGGAGGACATCCTTTGCCTCGCCTGCCGTTGCGCCCGCGCGCGCACCCCTTCCAAAGATGATGAAGAATCGGTGATGCCACGCAGAGTTGTTCCGCACATCTTCGTCCAATAGCTCGTTCACGTACGGCAGCTCGCCCAGCCACAGCCCTGCGTCGTCGAAATGCGCCAAGAGCCACTGCCTGTAGGACCACGTGTGGTAGTTCTTCGAGTCTTCCTCGAGCACCTGCGCGATGAACTCGAGCTCGGCGGTGGCCAGGTCTATTCGGTCCTTGCCTTCAGATTGCGGGGAGGAAGAAGTCGTGAGGATCGTGAGCAATAAGCGGCGGTGGTGCCAGACTTGGTATGTCTTCATGAATTTGATAGCGACTTCGTCCATCAGCCTGAGTTCCACGTCCAGAGGGGCCTGCAAGGCGAGCAGGGTCCGGTAGCGATATTGCCTTGTGCGCCCTATTAGTCCGCGGGTAGCAAAGACCGAAAGCTGAGCACTCACCAGGCAGAATAGTGGGCCGGATTCATGCGTATGATCTTCTCGGTCAGCTGCAGAACTCGTTCACTTGTCTCTCCGGTCTTGACGATGCCTCTGAAGTAGTCGGTGGCATCCTTGTCTAAGGCATGCGAGATGAGTACTCAAATACGAGATTTCGGCAATAGGCCCCAGTAAGTGCGAACGAATGGTCGACGCGTAGCGAAAGGGATATAACGGACCCATACTCACATTCAGGTGTATAGAATATCGGTGCGATTGGACTGACGACCTCGTACTGTGGTATCGGTGTGACATCAGTCCAGTCAGGTCGTTCCGAGAACATCAGCGGCCCTTCGCTCGGCGTATTGGTTCCACTGATGTGAGACATATCCACCGGATATTTCGAGGTAAAGTGAGGGTTTCAACAGCAGCGAAA
Source organism: Ceriporiopsis andreanae CBS 279.92 (assembly GCA_001969225.1). Classification (NCBI taxonomy): domain Eukaryota; kingdom Fungi; phylum Basidiomycota; class Agaricomycetes; order Polyporales; family Meruliaceae; genus Ceriporiopsis; species Ceriporiopsis andreanae. The sequence goes on along the minus strand of ALYI01003647.1, from coordinate 42,398 downwards.
TTGACGAGGATTCAAGAAGAACGGCTAATAGCTGGTAGTTATTGTCAAGAGACGAACAAGCGCTGAAGCGCCGATCATAGCACTCGTATTGTGAAGAGCGCGGCACGCTTGGTTATGTACAAATGTTACAGCACATGAAGTGCGGGTATCTCCAAGGAAGTAATTCAAAAAGAAGAAGGCCGAGGAGACCACCGCGGATTGTTGACCGCGATGGGACCAACTCCGCCATCGACGACTCCGTCCAGTACCAATTGCAAGGTTGGCGCGACTTTCGTAGTTTCCAAGGCCCAAAGCGCGACTGCAACGGTGCTGATGTAGCATCCAGACCGTCAGTATATACACGAGACCAACAGATGATATACACATACTTCTCGCCGTCGTAGTTGAGGATGCCCTGCGGCACGGGGAACTTGGACTGAGGACCAATGTTCGCGACACGCTAGCGGGAAAATAAGGGGTAGACACTTGCGAAGAACACTGCTAATACCTACCTTTCCAAATTGCCACCCGTTGACGAACAGCAGCGCGCGGTAGGGCTGGTTTACAGTGTCGAAGACGAAGGACATTGCAGCATCGACGCCTTTGGGGACGTCCAGATCGAAGGTCGTGACGAAGAAGCCAATACCGGGGTTACTGGGGAGACCGGAGGACAGAGATCTCTTTGTCCACGATGCCGTGTTGAAGCCAGGAAGGTGCCATCCTTGTCGTTCACCGAACAGGCCGCCTTCGTTCAACAAACCACGAGTCTTGTCAGGGTAGCTAACGTGTTATCATCATTAATCCACCCGTGTGAAGACTACAGAGATCTAGGAAGCTCACCCTGTATAACCGCCGAGCTTGCCTTGAACCTTCCAAGTCGTGATGTTGCCGCCTGTGAGCTCGAATCCCGGGATGCCTCGAGGAGATTTCTCTGAAGTCATAACCAGTGTCAGCGCACCGCTGAGCGCGATTTCAAGTCGAGTTGCCATACCAGTTGGGTCCTCGTCATTCCCCATGTGATCCTGTAGTTGACATTAGCAAGAGGTGTGCAGCGTGAAAAGCAGGATAACCTAATCACTTGAACGACCGTGATAACATTGTCGCCTCCGATGTTCACCGACCCGCTGGGGAACGTGTACAAAGCATTCGTCTGTTCGGACCGGGTGCCACCAGAGGTGGTAGCAATGAAATGGTCATTGATGAAGACCGAGGCGGCGAACGCTACCAACACAAAGCGGTCAGTGCTTGTGGCCGTTCAACAGTATGATACCGTACCTGTACCACCATTAATGGTCAGATTGACGGAAGTTGTAGTATTGCTGCCGCGGAAGTGACCTCGCCAGAGGATGATGTTCTCACAGCTAGACGGACAGTCAGTGCACGCTTCTAGCGTCAAACTCGCCAACTACACTCACAAACCGTAATCGCAACCTGCCGATGATGTTAATGAAGTCAAACTGCGCGATATGAGCCGAACTCACCATAAAGAACGCGCCCGTCTCCGAAGAGCGGTTTAGTGATGTTCGTAGTAGTATGATCGGCAATGACCCACGACGAATCGTCGAAAGAGGACTGGATCTCTGGCAAGCTATCCTTGAACTTCCAGTTGCTCAACGTTGGAATCTTGATCGCTTTGGGGTTCGCTTTCATCTCCAGGTCCGCTGTGAGCACACCCGGGAGCCGTTGCACAGGCCTCACGTCGACGGGTTCGCCGTTCCACGTGACAGCGTTGACATGCGTTGGCACAATCAACGTCAACAGCGTGGTGGCGTTGAGATCTCCGCGGAGCGCGAGCTTGCCTGACGAAGATATTGTGGCGTTGCGTACAAGGTATGGCCCGCAGGCAAGGATGGTGGTGTTCGAGCCAAATTGCCAATACGAGCCGAAATCGCCGGTGTTTGGTATGACAGGAGCCCAGCACCTCGCAGCATTTTGGCTGTTTGCATAGATAATCATAGTCCGAGTGTTTACGTAGAGGATGAGCGGCGCGGTGCTGTCAGTTGTGATGGGGGTCAGTCCGGAGACCTGACCGCCCGGTGCAACTTGAACCGTGATGTTTCCAAAAGCGAATTCCGAGATAACGTTCGCATCGTTGTGAAGGAATATGACGTCCTGTTCGCCGATGACTCCAGCAAAGAAGATGCTCGCGGTGGAATAGAGCAGCTTGTTGAAATTCCCGAAGCTATAGTCGGTGACGACAACCTTGCTTTGACGGCCGTTCAAGGCGATCGCAGAGTTGTCACTGGTGGGCACCGTAATCGGTCCATTGCTGGTGTTTACGGTGAGCTTGAGGTTGATGGTGTCACTGAGGGCGATAAGATCAGTCGTAGGATAGATTGGTGCGCTTTACGACTTACGTGGAAGATGAATTGGCCTGGCGCAGGATGTAGAATCCCGCACCCGTGTCTGGGTTCTGGAGAAGTGTGACGAAGCCCTTAGTATCGTTGACAGATACGCCAGGGATCCCCGTGCTGGAGTCTCCGATCCAGTCAGTCTTGCGGAATTCTGGAGTGCTTCTCAGGAAGAGGCCTTGTCGCTTCAGCTCGTCAAACTTCGCCGAAAGCGCGCGATCTTCCCGAATGGAAGCGCCGTAATCGTAGCTATGGCTCGTTGAGTACAGTATGACACTGGAGAGTAGAGTCACAAACCTGGTATAGACTCCGGGCTCGGCAATACCTCCCCAATTCGTTCCACTGCATCGCAAGGCAACGTCAATCGCATGGATATAGTACAGACGTCGCAGCTCACCCGTATAGCATGTAATAAGAAAGCAACTTGACGTTAGCGGCCCAATTCTGCTTGTTGAAGACCTCTTGGAAATCCGGCCCGGTGAGAATTTCACAAGCATCAAAGCCGGGACCTCCCCACGGGTCGAACGATCCGCCTGTATCACAATCTGAGAACCACAAGTACAGGTGTCAGACAAAATTAGACGCTACCTTGGAATTCTGGCATGTACCAAGGTTCACCGGGATTTACCCTCTCGTGGTACTGGTGGTAGTTTGTAGTGACTGGGTTCCAGACGCGAGGGTTCGAGCAGTCAAAGCCTTGCGGGTAAGAATCCAAGCCATAGATGTCGACAGCGCCAGTGCCGTTGATGAAGTTGGAACCTTCACCCGGGTCATTGTAGGTCCTGCCAAACGATATCAGACAGCGTCGATTATCCGACATAGTGCTCACAATGGGACAACGATCCCGCCGGAAATGTATGCATCCTCTAATTGTGCGAAGTATTCAGCTCTTTCGATCGGGTTTTGAGAATATTCATTGTCTGAAGCGCGTTCACCGCCGTTAGTCACGCTCTGACGAGTCTACGACAGGCTTACCGATTTGTACCGCTATGACCGGTCCTCCACTGGAGAATTGGTTCGGAGCGGTCTGCTTGATGATAGAGTCAATATACGGTACCCAGGTGACTTCGAAGTCTGTCGCGTTAGTACGGAGCTCGGAGGACGTTCGGCTTGTGGCCCAGAGTGCCAGTCCACCAGCAGTCGTCTCTGCATTGATCTGAAAGTATCGTGAGTGAGTGCCGACCGCCGAGTGCAGTGTTTATCCCTTACATAGGGTCCTAGAGACAATTTGTTGTCTATCAGACCAAAGGAACATGAACGGGCTAGGATGCAAACCTGGACGGAGCACAATAAATATTCCTGCTTGTTTCGCAGCATCATAAATGGGTTGCAGGGCGCGCCAGTCGTTGAAGTCCAGGACACCAGGGGCAGGATGCGTCAAACCCCCTTGAAGGATATGTCATGCACGAAGATCGAAGAGTGGCTAGCGCAACATACAATGGATGTATATGCTGTGCACCAGTCTGTAAGAATGCAAGCTACGCAAATTAGAACGAACAATACCTGACACCATTCAAACCGGCAGCGACCATTTTCTGGAAGATATCCAGCCACAGGTCGGGCACTGGGAGACGAAATGTGTGGAATTCGCCAGAGCTACGGAGCGTCTTGAGCTTCCGCATCGCGTTACGCGGGAGATACGTACTGCAAAAAGACACGCTGGCCATCCAGCCACAACGTGTAGTTGTCCCACTGAACGGAGTCAGTCAGATTGGTAGAATGACGCGGTGGTTCCGAGTTGGGAGAGACCACGGTCGAGGTTGATGATGCTGCTTGTACACGAGTTCGCAACGCTGTGGGCCATGTCAACAAAACGAGCCCAAGAGACAGTGCAGCTGACAGAGCCCAGGAGCGATATCTGTAGCAGAACATCGCGAAATCGGAGGGTTGAGGCTGCTCTTCCAGCTGGGGGGTGGCAGCTTTAAGGCCCGCCAACGAACCAGATGACCTATAGCCACCATCCAGCTCGCTTCGGGAGTTCTTCTCCGCGTTCATACTAGCAATGTTCAGCACCGTCCGATGATGGTTGGAAGCAGAGTCGCGCGGAGACCCGTGGTAGAGCTGTTGCCTCAAACGTGCCTGGGACTCTTCGCAGACGTCAGATCGCTGGTCATGAGCATCTCTCCGGTCCGCCGCAGACATCTAGTACCCTCTGATCTGGTCAATGGAGCAGCGGTGATGAGGGCAATAGGGTGGTCATTGGCGAGAGGCGAGTTCTCGAGCGCCGATAGCCTCATGGTGAGCTTACGTCTAGCGCTCGATGCCGCCGGCGAAGGGAGTTCAAGCAGCTTTGAGCCTACAGAACAAGGTCGAGACATTCCCTGCAAGGCACGGTGGAATGGTCAATATCCATGGCACGGGGTCGCGTATTGTCTCAAGTGTAGCCCACCCTCCGAAGATGGTCCCCAATGAATTCACAGAAGCACTGAACACATAGCTCACCGCACCGTCACGACTTCGCGCCACCACAATTCAATCTCTCCGCAATCCCAAAAAGACCTCAATCGATAGCAACGCTAGACATACAGGTGTGATTGAGAGGTGCTTGGGGATACGAGATAACACGAGATTCGGGGGCACGACCGATAAACTAGTCCACAAAACGAAGTAGCGAGAAACCAGACACAGTTACACAAGGAAAGAGAATCAGAAATTAAGCAGCTGCAACCGGAGCGCTGCTAGCAGTGTAATCCTGGATGGGAATGAATGACTCGAACGTAAAGGCATTGTCGTCTGGACGAACCTCCATTTCGGCGTCAAGGTCCGCCGCGCTCTTCGCGGGACGCTCAGCCCTCTTCCTTCCTCCAGCACCACCACGACCTCCCCTCCTAGGCCTTCCACCGGTCCTGGGTTGAGAAAGACCCCGTGTGAGTGTCCGTTGCCTTGGCCTGCGAGTCGTACCCCGCGATACTCCGGAGTTGGGAACTAACCTTGGGACACTTTCCGTGGCGGCCGCAGGCGCGACGCGGGAGGCGAGTGAAGCAGATGGCGCAGCGCGAGATGGGTCGACAATGATTTCGATCTTCATGGGGCGTTCTATTGAGAAGATGACGGGATGACGAGGCGGGGTGGGAGAGAGTAGAGATTTCATCAGTTGGCTGTTCAGCGCGAAAGAGCAAGCAGGCAAGCAAAAGGGGAACGACATATCGCGACGACAAGAGGAGCAGGAAGACAGCTAGCGAGAGCCGAACTTGGTCACTGGTTGTCGAGCGATACCACGTTCCTATGTCCTTGCGGTGACGTGTCTTGGAGTCGGTCTGTCGAGTGAGCCGCCTTCGGTGCCTGCGAGGGAGAGGGATTCCTCGAATGTACCAAGGCGATGACACGACGTCTTCGAAATCCCTCTACCCCATCGCTACCGCCGAACCGACCACGACGAGACACAATGTCTGCAACGACGACCAAAGCCTCTCCCCTCGATCCGACGGTCAAAACGAGGTTGATCAGACCTCGTCAGACACACGTCGGGTACTGCCGCCTCCAACACATCCCCAACTCCCCGTGTCTTGCCTGTGTTCGGATGACAGATAAGGAAGAGTGTTAGTGCTGCGGCCGTGCATGGACCGCTGTTGCACGTCTTCCTCAACGTCAGACGACCTTCGACGAGTGGATTCCCAAGTGGGCCACGCCAACGGAAGCCCAACATCGAGTGCCGCAGCTTGAATGTCAAGCTCATGAAAGCCGAAGCGAAGAAAAAATGAGGTCGAAATAGCGAATGGAGCCGATACTAACTTCCATCGATGAGGCGGTTGTTGTACTGTTGGAACGCCTTCGAGCCATCGCCTCTGCGGCTGAAGTGGACGGCGGCGATTCCCTTGGAGATGCCTTTGCTGTCGTAGTGCAGGGTAACGTCGCGGAGCGGTCCAACGGTGGTGGTGAAGAGCTCCTGATAAAACAATTGATTGTCAGCGGAGAGGATGTAGGACGAGTTAATAGATACGTACCCTTATTTGAACCTCGTTAACATCCACTGGGAGATTGGAAACAATGATCTTGTCGCTGGGTTGGGGGGTGGTCTTGGCACCGTTTACGGCCGGCGCAGCGCGAGCGCGAGTGACGGGGCTGTTGACGGTGTTTCCGAGAACTTGGGCCTTGGCGGTCTGGCGACGACCCGAGCCACGACGGCCAGTCCGGGGGCGAGAAGCGATGATCTGCGAGTGCTTGGTCAACGGACTATTCTTCCCTCCTGTCGACGGCGCTGAGGCGCGCAGCGTCTACGACAGCCGGACGTCCATTGGCATTCAGGAAAAACACTCACGTCGTCGAGAGTCTTGTCCATTATGAGCTGAGGGGTGATTTTGAAGAGTTGTGCGGGGTGGCGACCTAGGGGTGGTGGTGGTGAGGGAGAAAGACGCGATAGTTGATGGTTGTTGAGCGTCGTGTCCGTTTTGAACACTGGGTTATAGAGCTTTTCGGAGTTTAAATTCTTTTGTAGCTCTTGGTCCTTGTACCACTTTTATGCCAACTACCCAACTATCACAGCATCCGGACCCCGTGTTATCCTAGAAACATCGTGAACGATGTCTAGAGGCGGACGTGGAGGCAGGGGCGGTGGACGAGGCGGTTTTGGTGGTAGGGGTGGCTTCGGCGGCGCTGGTGCCCTCCCGCCCATGGGCCTCACATTCGCGGACATACAGAGTATGTCTCGGGAAGGAACAGCTCTGTATCCAGTATGTGCTCTAGCAGTATGCTAGCATGATGCGCTGACGCGAATCTTAGACACTCGACCCTCTTCCTACTCTCACAGAGTTTTCCGCGGAAGAGAAGCGCATTGCTGAATTACAAACCGGTTTCACGGCTCGTCTTCGCAAATCCGCGTACTATATCGTTGAAACGTCCAAGTCTACAGGTATACTAGAATCACTCTATCAACGACGTCCGCATTGAATGCAGCCCAAGTGTAGAACTTCCTCGATATTCGGACAAATATCGACCATCGCAAGCTTCTCAGCCAACACTGAAACGAAAGGACCTGCATCAGCCGTTCTTTCCGCCGGAGATCTTCGAAGGCTACTTTAATCCCAAAAGGCGGAAGCTCAGTATGTTCTATTTTACTGAAGCGTCTCATACGTCGCTCATGACCTGCAGCTGAGAAGAAATCGTCAAAAAAGCGCGTCAATCTCGACGAGCTCGTCGAGGACGGCGAGGAGCAAGAGAAATCAGACGCGGATCGCTCTGATGTTGGCTCACAAGCAGCGGAGTCAGACTATGATGTGGACGAGGAGTATGACAATGATTACGCGGAGAACTACTTTGACAACGGAGAAGGCGACGACAACGATGACCTTGGTGGCGGGGCAGGCGGGGACGAAGGTGGCGGGGGTAAGTGTTCCTTTGTTGACTGTTTTTCTGGGCGCCTCTGAATTGGACTACAGGGTACGACGATTATTGACAAGAGCAGAACAAACTTCATATTGTACACCATGCCCTCCTCGCGATACCAGCACTTGAGTGGTGGGTGAAGGTCACTCATCCCAATCGATATTGCGCACGTTCTGTGTCTCGTGCGATATGTCCGGTGGAGATAGGCTCTGTTCAATTTGCTAGTCTAGTTGCTTGATTGTGCTTCTGAGCTCATACAAGCAACGGAGAGGGTAACGCTAGCCGTCCTAGCGTCGTCCTCTCTTCGAGCCACTGCCGCACCGCTTCCTCTAGTTCGCGTTGAATATGTTCGATACAGGCTCCCATATATTGCACGTATCATCTCATTCCTGGTGGGAGTTGTCCTTGCCAAAGCAGATCCGCACGTGCAAAATTCAACAGACGCCAGTCTTTGCCTCGTTGCTTCCAGCTGTTGCAGGTCGGACGTCTCAGCTTCTCGTTGTACCATCGTCTCCCGGCAAAGTCTTAACAAATACCAACCAGCTAACTGCAATCATCTCCGCTATGGCTCACCCCCTCGTCTGGCCGACGAAGACGTTCTTCTACCCCGTCGGCAACACACCCGCGGTATGCCTTACTCGCTTCTTGCCTCCGGAGGAGGATGCGGACGTGCTGCTTTTGGGTTGCGGGGATCCTAGAAATATTCTGTATACGCTTTATTCCTCAGGACCGGGTGGCGGACGCGGTGAGTCTCGTATTTGCCGTCATCTTTGTCGATTGCTGACTCGAACCATGCCACAGGGACTCGTCGATTTGATGTGACCTGTTGTGATATAGAGCCGGGAATACTCGGTAAGTGCCTGGTACCTCTTCATGTTCAGTTCGTGAGATAAATTCCGGCTTCCCCAGCTCGCAACGCCCTCTTGTTTACCCTCCTGGCAGATGAAGGTAGCGAGGGCATGCAGACCCAGCTCTGGAATATATTCTACCATTTTATGATCGACGATCGTTCTTCCACCCTTCTCATCACCCAATGTCGCAAATTGATGGAAATATCGGTGGACCTGGAAACTTGGAATCGCTCCCAGTACTCCTCATTCCTCAGGATCTGCAACCGATTCACGCTTTCTGAGCTGAACCGTATGTGGACCCTGTATGCTACAACCGAATCGTTTTCTGTCTCCCAAAAGACAGCGTTCAGAGACACATTCGTTTCCGGCATGAAAAAGAACGCCGATCTGTTTGAGGGCAACTTAATGCTCTCGGGCGCTCGCGCAGCTGGTCCATTGAGTACGGCCGCTGCCTTCACGGTCAGCGAGGCGCATCATCACTTCATGCGCACTGGTGTCACGGACACTGTCCCGAAAGAACTCAAGGCCGCTACACAGGTCAATCCCACCTTCGCATACGCCACAGGGGGCGAGGGCTTCGTCACCCATTACGGCACATTTCCCTTGCTTGGGTTCCATCTTGCACCCGCCATCGCGCTCTGCGGCGGCCCAGCCGCGGACAACCTCCAACGATCTGTCTCTTTTACCTTCCTAGCTGCGAGGAATCAGTTTAAGCTCTGGTGCGACGCCTTTCGCGTTGCCATTGCTCCCGCGGCGCAGTTCAAGCCGATGATTAGACTCGCGGTGGGAGATGCGATAGCTTTTTGCCATACCATTCGAGATACCACGGGATCGGATGCGTCACCAGGGCCTCAATACGTCCACAACTGGCTCATGACTCCCTTCACCCTAGACGATCGCGATCATGCAGCCGACGCCGAGCATCCTGCTCCCCGTACGTTCAACGTCATCGATACGTCCAACCTGAGCGACCATCTGGGTATGCTCAACGTCCTTGTCGCTGCCCGACCCCTCCTCGCTCGAACCGCGGCAGCCACACTTTTCACTGAGACACTGTTGTCCTTGGGTGATGATCCCTTGGTGGCCTTCGCCAGTCGGCTTTGCGGAGAGATGAGCACAGTATCCATCCTCTTAGATCTAGCACCCTCTGCCTACATTTCAGGCTACACTTCGGAGTCCAACGTACACGAGATCATTGATCTCCGCCTTCAGGACGAGGTGCACACGCAATATCATGAACGTATGGCTTGGAAGACCCCATCGCTCCTCACCAACAATGGGGACTTAGCACGCATGGAGCTGGATCCTGCCCAACTCTCGCGTCTTATCTTCGAGATATACCTCAAGATGTTCCCCAACGAGGATCTTTGCAGTTTAATGCAGAAATCCGCCCTTTCCGCTATCCGAGATGGCGAGGTGCATTACTGCCGTAGAACCTTCGCCTTATTGGTCCAATACCTCATGAAACGGATCACTACCGATTGGATGCAGGTGTTCATACTCTTCGAATCTCATATCATGAACGATCGTGTTCTCTCCCAGGGTCTGAACCGGTACCAAGACCTTCTCACTCAGTTCCATATCCTTGGTATGTGGTCGGCTGATACCCTCACGCCCACCAACCCTCTCATTCGATCATCCGGTCGCTTTCGCAACTGGGGGACGGTACCACCTGTGGTGTGCATAGCGTTCCAAGTAGCCCGCCATAAGCTGCGAGTCCTGGACAAGAACCCCGTCTCACTTCCAGGCTTTCAAGCCGAAGTATTTGGTGCTTCATTCCACAATGCATTCTCATCACCACAAGCCGCATTTGGCTCCATTTCTGTGCAGGGTCGAGACGAGCACGCCGGTCTAACAATCTTACAAGACATTCGGGGGAAGCATGGCGATTCCGATATCGTCATATCATTTTGGGCACCAACCTGGATCCTGTCCCAGGATCCCGAGAACACCTTCGTCTCGCTGGCAGTTGTCAGCACACCTGCTGCGGCAAGCGTCCTCGTTGCCAAACTTGGCATGCAGCTCCTTCTGTTCAAGGTGGCGTTGATGGATGCGAGTGCAGTGCATATATCCTGTCGGCCTCCTAATTTTACGCAGTATTCTGGACCTCGCCGGATCTCCAGCATCCGATCTAGCACCTATTCGCCGAATGTTGTCGCCAAAATACACTCTGAATCTCAGAAGATAATTAATTTCACGTTGAAATTGGATAGTCTAGAGGATTCAGAGAAGCGTGCCCTATCGTCGGCGGACACGCCGGTCATTCTCTCGCACATTGGTCCTTGCGAGATGGAGCTGAAGATTGGGAGTCTCCCGGTCAGAAAGCTGACGTTTCCTTTCGTGATTGAGGGAGCGAAGGGGAGGCTCCGACTAGCACGGAAATCTTCTTGGATCGAGGTGCGTGCCATGAAGTTCAAATTCTAGTCATAGTATGTGCGCTTATGCAAGCTTCGTTCATAGGTCATCGTGCCTGTCTCTGGACCAGGGCTTGAAGGCGAATTTAACCTGGATCGATTCCCTCTCGTGTCTCATGATCGGCATCTCATCTCCTGGAATCTCCACTATGTCAGTTTGGATGGGCTACCTGTTGTGCCGAAGTTGACGGGTGTCGCGAAGACGAGCTGGTTCAATCCGCACGTCTCCCTCATGTTCTCGGATCGCCAAAAAAGCCAATTAAGCAACAGAAGCCTCCTTTCAACCATGACCCAGCTCAAGGAGTCGATCCATGTAATATTCGCTCGATTCGCAGGGGTACATACAGAAATGTGCAAGATATTTGGGTTGGACCGCGGCCAAGGCTTGGGCGGCGTTGACACACTTATCTTCACGACGGAGCTCAAGTTCGATTTGACCGCGCATACTGTTGTGCTGGAGGCGTTCATCCTGCCCCTCGACACTACAACCCTTCACGCGTTGGGAAACTCAGCGATACAGTCCCTATTCGGAGCAATGGCCCAAGTTTACGTCGGCGCTGAGGAGCTGGTGGCTTGGAAACACCTCCTACCGGTCTTAGTAGAACGCTGTCGAACTTGGACGCACAAATCGGATTGTGACTACACGAAGAAACGCACACCCCCGCTTTCGACCGAACATGGCGGGGTGCCTATATGCAGCTGCGGTCGAGGCATCGTGACAGATGCCTTCAGAAAGAACAAGCAGTTCTCTATCTTTCAACCATACGTCACGAGGGCAGCAATATCGCCGCTCTTCGCTCTATCCTATCTCGAACCAGTTGCAGGAGGTTTTTCGGAGGAAATGAAGAAGATGAAAGGCATGCTTGAAGCGAAGTCCTCAGATGGAATAGTCTCTCAGGCCAGCGGGTCTCCTCACGCCTCTGGATCTCTGCAGCGATGCGGTGGGTGCAACAAGATCCTTCTCGAAGACAAGCCTATGGTATGCAGCGCCTGCAAGTTGACAGGCTATTGCAACGAGACTTGCCAACGCTCGGACTGGAAGAAGCACAAGAGAACGTGCAGAAAGCACACCTAACATGCAGATACTGGAGCTAACAGCTCAAGAGCGGTTACCGTATAATATTCTTCGTCCCGCGGAATCTCCCCACTCTTTGTACACGACAAACTTCTTGAAGTGGCGTAGGGTCGAAAAACAACGGCTGTGACTGAGCTGCGGCTCGTGCGTTGGCGTCGAATACCGAGGTTCAATGTTGGACGTTGTATATTGCGTGCTCACGCGTAAAAATGTTCTGCAATGTCTGCCTCCGCGGTGTTACCGGCCCGGGCGCCTCTAAATCCAGCATGCGCGAGCGCGAGCGCGACCGCTGTCTTTCTCGTCTTTCACTACCTTCAAGTTAAGCGTCGAGCATCACATCCCCCATTTTCCTTCAACACCAGCAGGTGTCGTGCAGACTGAGTTTTGTATCACCGTCGCAATGCATCCTCTAGAAAGGCCCAGTTGAGGCATCTCCTGGTTTGTATGCAAGCTTCGAAGGTCAACGCAAATCTCAGACTCTGAATCCTCCACCTGTTCGCACAGAGTAGCCCGTGGAAGAGATCGCGTTGCCGAATTGCAACCCGATTCTACGGCTCGACTCCGCCAATCCGCGTACATTATCGTTGAAACAACCAAGTATGCTGGAACGGCACAATTCCTGACGTTCGCGTCGAATGCAACAAAAACAAGTGCAGGATGTCCCCGCTATTCGGACAAACGTCGGTCATCGTAGGCTTTCCAGCTGACCTTGAAGCGAAAGAACCTGCATCAACCGTTCTTCTCGATAGAGATTTCCGAAAGCTGCTTCAATCCGAAAACGCGGAAGCTCAACAAGCTTTCGAAGCGTCTCATACGTAGCTGATGACTTGCAGCTGAGAAGAAATTGCCAAGAAGCGCATCTCGACGAGCTCATCGAGGACGGCGAGGAAGAGGAATCAGACGCAGATCGCTCCGACGTTGGGTCACAAGCAACGGAGTCAGACTACGATGCGGTATGACAACGACTGTGCGGATAAGATTACTTCGAAAAGGGAAAGGTGATGACCACAATGATATTGGTGGTGGAGATGGAGACGACGGCGGTGAGTTCATAACGTCCATTGGTTCTTGTCTTTGGCTGATTGCGGCGAACAGGGTACGATGATTATTGAGTGTAGCGAGAAGCATGCTCATACCGATCAATTGTCAGCGGCATCTTTGCACAGAGCGGTATGAGCATGTTTTTCTTCTGCCAGCCGGCAATGCGCATGAGGTTCATGCGAGATGTCGATTGGTGCATATGCAAACTGTAAACTAGTGACTGAGGCTTCTGTCGTCTCCTACACGCCATCGCGAAAGGGCGGAGCTGTCGCGCTCCTCACGACAATTCCGCTCTCTCCCTGGTGTGTATGTATACGAAATTACCTCGCCAGTCGCGTTGAGATTCCACCTTGCGCGACACGAGAAGGGCGCTCATTGTCGTTGACAGTTCACGCAGGCGATGGCCAGATCTTCACGTGTACCTCCCTAGACGCCTTCGTCTTGTTATAAGTCGCTTTGCCTGATAGCGTCGCTCGTTTTCTGTTCTTCGGCACCCCCACACAGAGTGTTCCTCACATCCCCCCCCCTTCCCCTGTCATATTATGGCTCACCCCTCTTTTTGGCCCTCGAGATCATTCTTCTACCCCATTGGCAACACAGCACCCGTGTGTCTCACTCAAACGCTTCCTCCTGAGAAGGACGCAATTTGCTTGCTGTTGGGGTGTGGAGATCCCAGAAATATACTCTACACCCTCTATGCTAGCGCGGCCGATAGTCCTTCGGGTGAGCCAGCCTGATACCACTGTTTATGAACGGATTTATCATTAGTGATAGATGGCCGCAGGTTTGACTTCACTTGCTGCGATATTGAACCTGCAATTCTTGGTGCGTTACAGTTTTGTCTCGTGGTCTCCCGAAGATTGAAACCCAGCCTTTCCAGCGCGTAACATCGTTCTGTATACCCTTATCATCGACGATGGTTATCCCAGCAACTTCCCCATGATATGGAACTTCTTCTACCACTTTTTCCTCGACGAAGCCACGCACGCCCTCCTCCTCGGTCAATGCCAGAAGCTGGCCAGCCTGTCTGCAGATATGGAGACGTGGAATAATTCGCATTATTCCTCCTTCCTTAGGATCTGCAGTCGACTCACCCTTTACGAGTTGAATCGACTGTGGACCCTGTACACTGCAGCCGGTTCTTCAGCGGCTAAGAAGAAACAACTCAAGACGAGCTTCGTGGAGGGCATGAAGGGCGTCATCCGCAAGCACGGCACGGTTACAACAGCGGCTCGCAACGCCGGTCCTTATCATGTCCAAGCCGTCGATTTGTGCGCGAATGCCCACCGTCGCTTTTGGGAGACGGGGGTGACGTACAATGGGCAGAAGGAGGTCGATTCCGCCAAGCTTGCCAATCCTACCTTCGCGTATGCCGCAGAGGGTGAAGGCTTCGTGTCACACTACGGCACATGCCCACTCAACGCCTTCCATCTAGCGCCTGCCTTCGCTCCAGGCGGCGGCGCAAGAACTCCGACACCTACGATCCACGACCTCTTCGACACCGCGAAGCGCCAATTCAGGGCATGGTGCGATACCGCGCGCTCCGCCTTCACTGACGTCCCTGGCAAGACCATCATACGCTTCGTGGTCGGAGACGTCCTGGCTACGTGTCATACACTCAAAACGTATACGAAGTCTGGTCAGCCGACCGCATACGAACACGTCAGTCCGTGGGTCTCAGCTCTGCTGACGCTTGACGGCGGCGACTACGTAGTCGACGCCGGGAACCATCGAGCTCCGCAGCTCTTCAATGTCGTTGATACGTCCAACCTCGTCGACCATATCGGTCTCCTCAATATCCTCGTAGCGGCTGCCCCGTTGCTAATCCCCGAACCTTCGTCCGCGCTAGCAACAGAGACCTTGCTGAGCTCCGGGGAGGATCCCCTCAAGTCATTCACCGAACGTTTATGCGGCGACCCATGCACTATGTTCGTCATGCTCAATCTTGTCCCCACGCCTTTCATCTCAGGCTTCACGACACATTCCAACGCACACGACATCGTCTTTCAGGCACTACGGACTTCAAATCGCGACGCGAGCCCTCAATTCCACGAGCGCATCATCTGGAAGAGCCTTTCCGCCGTCAATGCTAGTCCGTCATGCCTCGCATTCGATCCCGACCAGCTTGCTGGTCTTCTTCATCAAGTCTATTTGCGGCTGTTTTCCTTCGAAGACATGTCGAATATGTTCAAGAGAATGACCATATCCGGTCTTCGCGATCGAGAGGTGGTCCATTATTGCAGACGTACATTTGCCCTCCTCCTCGATTACTTGACGACCACGATCAACGTCGACTGGGACAAAGCGCTCGATATTCTCCTTGACCGCGTCGCCAACAGCCGGCAGCTGGTGACGGGTACTAATTACTACCAGGACCTCCTGTGCCAGCTCCACGTCCTCGGCCTGCACACGGAAGAAACGTGGCTGCCTGACTCTGCGCCGCTGAAGGAAAATAAGGATATCGGGCCATTCCGTCAGTGGCGTCATACACCCTCGGTGGTCTGTATCGTCATCTCCATCCCTCGCAATTGCATGGACGCCCTCGACGCGGAAAATTTCCGTATTGGGAATCCTCCTTTATCAGCGCAGCTAATGAGCGGACCCTACTGCAATGCGTTCGCATTCCTCCATATGGCATTTGGCTCGGTCACCCTCCAAGGTGACCACGAAGACGCTCAAGCTGTCATTGCGGAAGATCCGCGAGGGAGGCACGGCACATCACCCCTCGTTATAGCGTTTTGGGTCCCCGCGTGGATCCTCTGCCTCGATCCTTTAGACACATCCGTCACACTCAATATCGCATCCACACCTGCGACTTCGGTGACACTGGCGCCCAAGCTTGGGCTAATGTTGCTACTTCACGAGGTCCCCTTGATGGGCACCAGCAGCGTGCACGTTGTTACGAGACTTCCATGCCTAGCCTCAGATGCGCGCGCGGGCTGGCCCACTGCCAGCTCCTTTTACCTGAATCGTTCACGAACCATTCAATCCCTGCCTGGGGTAACAGTCACTGCAACCGCGGACGAGAAGTTTCAAAGGCTAGTCGCCATTACTCGCAAAGTGGATGTGACAGAACCAGAGGCATGCGCGACACTATCCGAGCCGGAGACGGAGGTGAAAGCGGTGGCGTCGGATGGATTCGGTGTAGAATTGTCCGTTGGAGAGTCTTTCAGGCAAACATTATATTTCCCCGTCGTAGCTGATCGGTCAAAGGCACGGTTAAGGGTGGCTCGTAGGTCCTCCTGGATAGAGGTGAATAAGTTGCAAGCATCAAATATATTCGCTGACGCTTTATACTAGGTGATTGTCCCCATTCCAGACTCAGGCGCGCTTGGTCTGCAAAATTTCCCCTTGCTATTTGACGGGCAGGTTTTGAGCTCGTGGAATGTTCATTACTTGAACCTCGAGCGATTGCCCTCCCTGTTATCGGATAACAAGCACAAACTTGACTGGCTTGGCGTTCACGTCGGTCTCGGTTTCTCCGATCGTGAACGACGCCAGAAGACGACAGCCAGACTCGAGATGCAGCCTTTGACTCAAGTGAAGGAATCTATACATGCTATAATGGTGCGCTTTGCGGAAGAATCCGACAAACGGTTCCGCGTGGTCGGTCTCAACAGAACTTCGAAGGGCGGCGTCGACACCATCTTCTTCTTGACGGACCTCCGATTAGATCTCCCCTCCCATACCGTCGTCCTCGATGCATTTGTGATGACGCTGCACGCCACCTCCTTGGACAAATTGGAACCTCATTTGGGAAGGATATTGAAATCTAGGTCCTTGGTATCGATCGTAGTCAGTCCCGAAGAGCTGATCGCCTGGAAACATTTACTTCCAGCTCTCGTCGAGAGGTGCAGGACGTGGAAACATAGAGCAGATTGCGCGTACCTGCGCCACGGATCCATCCCTCTCTCCGTCGAGCATGCCGAAATACCTATCTGTTCTTGTGGGCAGGGCATCGTCACCAGCGCCTTCAAGGACAGACATGATTGGGCTGTCTTCGCCCCGTATGTGACACGGGTTGCCATATCACCTTTCTTTGCCGTATCCTACCTCGAATCGGTCGATGGCGCAATCAAGGACTTAGGAAAGCCGGAGATCTCCTCTTCCGCGGCGCAACCGAAACATCCTGCACTTGTCATCGCCCGGTGCGCAAGGTGCCATAAAAAGCCGCCCCAGGTAACGTTGCAGGCCTGCAGTACTTGCAAAGCAGTTGGTTACTGTGGCAGGGAATGTCAAGTTGCGGATTGGAAGAAACATAAAGCAGAATGCAAGGCGCCCAGCGGCCGTCGGAACTGATGGAGCGTGAAGGGAACGCATGCCAGGCTACGAGGTAGAGGTCAAATCGAATGTTGAGATGACCAACTTGTCACGTACGTATAACAGAGGAACATTATACTGCTTGTTGGTTCTTGTCATATGCCACATTTCCTCGCACAGGAAACTAACGACGTCTGGTTTCGTTCTCGCACCCTCTTCCGCGTGAGACCCATGCCGTCGTGTACTGCTATTCTGCGAAGTGCCATCCCAGCGGCGCAATGTGCGCGCAACACATAGGCCGGAAGTTCCCAAGTTTGTGAGACGCCCCGCCAATCGGCACGGATGTGTGGCGTGCCAGCGGGTGCTGCTGCATCACCAACCGTCGAGTTGCAGCGCTCGCAGATAAAATTACTATTGCGACGCAGAGTGTCAGAAAAATGACTAGAGTTCGCACAAGCGTGTATGCAAGAAAAAAGTGAACATCTTGGAGTTTGATGCAACTGAATCGTACGTAGTTTCTGCTCGGCGTGGTTGCGAAACTCAAACCTCTTGAACGGGTTTTGCGAAGCCACCGACCGGCACGCTCGACGCAGTCCGATGCAAGAAGGACGCTGCACAACCAAACGCGCGACAAGCGATCTTCGTAAGGAACCCGCCTGTATTTGCATATGGCGCTGCCTGTATTTCTGTGACGATCACGTAGATTGGTTGGTGAGTTTATAATCGGTGCACTTGGACCATGAGTTACTGTTCTTTCGTGTACATGCCGTTTCTGACAAAACGTGGACGCTGACAATAAGCTTTCTTGCGCCAATGCTTGGCGCACGGACCGTAGTCGCTAGCGTAATGGGAGAGTTCGTCCACAAATACTACCACTCCCTGAACGACCCGTCGGGGCCGGACCAAACTTCGTTCCGCCATGGCTTCTCGTTGACGTAGCGTGCGGCGGTCTCCCGTACTAGAGTCTCGTTGATCTCGATGCCCAATCCCGGACCTATATCGTATCCTAAGCGGTAGAACACTACAGCATTGGAATCTGACGCACCTGTCAGGATGTCGATATAACCATCTTTGACGGCGAACACAGACGAGTCCGCCAGATAGGTGAAAAGGTCTGCTCCCTTGTTGTAATGGATCTGCCAACTCATTTCTTGGATGAAGACTGTGAACGAATGATTAGCGATCGCAGTTGGAGTAGGCTATATATGCTATCATACAGTTTGGTGCGGCGAAATCGACTTGCATGCAAGCCGCTAGCGCAATTGGGCCCATCGGAGAGTGCGGCGCGAGCGCAACGTCATACGTCTCCGTCAACGACGCCAGCTTGTGCAACTCGCTGATCCCGCCACAATGAGCAACCTATCACGAAGATGAGTATTCATGCACGGAACGTCGATGCCCGTGGAACTCACATCTGGCTGAGCAATGTCAATAGCGCGCCGTTCCAAGTACGGACGGAAGTCGTTCCGCCCATACAACCGTTCACCTAACGCGATCGGAGTCGTCACCATCCTAGACAGGTCTGCGATCTCCTCTGGCTGTGTGGGTAGCAGAGGTTCTTCAATGAACATGGGCTGTACCGGCTCAAGTAACTTTGCGAGTTGTTTGGCCATACCCTTGTGGACGCGCCCATGGAAGTCGACACCTACGTCCAATCCTTCGGCTCGGACGCTCTGCACGCGCTGAACCGTTTCAGCGAGTTTTGCGGGCGAGTCGATCCAGTCCAAAGCGCCTAAGCTCGACATTCAGAGCGGAGCTGGTATCATGGCGAGGACTACGTACCTGTTCCGTTCATCTTTACTGCCGTAAAACCCTGAGCCTTCCTCTGTAGTGCGCCTTCCACGACCGCTTGGGGTGAATCCCCACCGATCCAGCCATAGACTTTAACCTTGTCTCTGACTTTCCCGCCTAGAAGCTGCCATACAGGAACTCCGAGTTTCTTGCCTTTGATGTCCCACAGAGCAATATCTAACCCGGAGAGGGCAGACTAGAAGTGCAATATTAGGATAACTTGTATGGACGTCTAGATGAACTCACCATGAGTACCGGTCCACCTCTGTAAAATCGGGAACGATATGCATGCTGCCAAATGTTCTGAATTTCATCGCAGTCCCAGCCGAGGAATGTCTCGCGCAGAGCAGCGAGGGCGCCCTCTACGGCCTCGGTGTGACCTACATAGCTGGTTCAGACGAGTCTCGTTGGAGGACGCGGAACCTACCTTCCAGAGTCGCTTCTCCCCATCCAACAAGGCCTCCCTCGGTTTCGACGCGCACAAATAACCAACGCGGTGGCAGGCGAAAAAACTACGACGAGTCGCGAATAGATTATCAGCTTGCCCCAAAGTCGTATAACAAGAGCAATACCTCTAGCTTGAGGAGTTTGCTCGAAGGAAGATGGCCGCCTGACTCCATGTCTGTACGAAAAACGATGCTACCAGTGTTTTTGCCTCAGGTATATAGCTTTTCGGCTCGTCCGGTCAGCTGCCTCCTCTTGCCGGTCCGCGAACGGGAATTCGAACAGTCGAGGAGTCTTGTGTGAGTGTTTTTCCGCATGGAGAGATGGGTCCATATTATTTTCTCCTGCTGCAAGCGACAACGGTGTGCAAGTTTCTGCGAAAGTAAATGAACATAATATTCGGAGAGAGGTCGTCGAAGCTAGACAAGGTTTGGAGGTCTCGCCAGCGTGCGACGTGTAACCTGTGAATAGACGCCGATGCGTGTCGGTCCTCCAAGCTCCTCCTCAAACCACCACCTCCTCGCTGTCGCGTCGGACAGTGCAGGCTATCTCGACACTAATTTATACCATCTACTGCTTGACTAATTCGAAAATGACTCGACGCTTGTCGCCTCCACGCTATCTCTGCTCCCTACTCGTGGCAGCACTGCTCTTGCTCCTCGCAGCACCCGCACACGCGATCAAGTTCGAGATTCAAGCGTACCGATACCCGCCAGCGAAATGCATATGGAATGCGGCGCATAAGGGTGCGCTCGTCATTGTCACCGCGAATGTTGGGCCGGGCGAGGGGCAGCGGGTGGACATCGAGATTGTGGATTCAGGGCCGGAGAAGAACATCTACCTGAACAAGAGAGGCATCAGCGGCGAGGCACGGTTTGCAGTAACGGCTCACACAGACGAAGGAGATGTCGGCGTATGCTTCCGGAACTACCTCGACGTTGGTCAGTAAATCTGTTGTCGCGCGACACGACGGGCTCGAGCTCACGGCTTTGTTTCTCCATAGCTGAGGGTGGAAAGCCAAAAACCCGTGTCATCGACCTCGATGTCGATATTGGAGCAGATGCTGTTGACTACAAGTAAGCTTGCCATGAGTCTCAACTGCAGATTGTTGTATTCACGTGAGCGTACAGTGCCATCGCGAATCAGGAGTCGTTATCCGCTTTGGAGACAGAGATGCGCAAGTTAGAAGGTGTGGTGAAGGAAGTCGTGGATGAATTGGGGTAT
The DNA here is from genome assembly GCA_001969225.1 of Ceriporiopsis andreanae CBS 279.92. Taxonomy (NCBI): domain Eukaryota; kingdom Fungi; phylum Basidiomycota; class Agaricomycetes; order Polyporales; family Meruliaceae; genus Ceriporiopsis; species Ceriporiopsis andreanae. Next base: position 21,646 of record ALYI01003647.1, on the reverse strand, counting down.
TTGAAGAAGCGGGAAGAACGGTTTCAGTCCACCAACAGTGCGTCTACTTCTTCGACCTTCGTACCGAGATGCTGACACGTTTCCAGTGTCAACACACTCACGCGTGCAGAACTTCGCGTGGCTCACACTATTTTCCCTCGTCGGTCTCGGAGTATGGCAAATATTCCACCTACGGGCATTCTTCAAACGCAAGTACCTCATTGATTGAGGGACTCATCCTCGCAGTAGCTATACGATGATACTCTCAATTATTATTTTGGTCCTCTTGACGTCGTCTCGTGATTCGGGTGCCAGAGGCATCGCAATTCAGACTCCCACAGCGTAATCTGCCGGATGCGGACCTCCTCAAGAAGGATATTTCAATATTCTGGTTGGAGCATTTCAATCTGGCCACTATGTCGAGTCCTCCATCTCTGAGTCGGTGGAAGCTCGCATACCGTGGGAACAATCCAGCGGCGTCAAAGGTCCGCTCCTTCCAAATTGGTTTTTATCGTCTATTTCCGGATCTCTAGCGCCCAATCGCAGATCCTCTCTGGGAGCGACCGCGTCGAGGATGATTCCCGCGGGAGAATGCTTATTGCATATCGCGATGTTAAGCGAAGGGCCAACGCACTACGATCGCTGGCGATCATGTAAGATAACCTTGTGAGATGTGCGAAGCCGAATGTTGATGCGAAGAGGGCAATGCATATGCAGACTGAAACTGTAGCAACTGCGGGTATCTGACTGCCTACCATGTATGATTTACATGATGTTATGCATTCACTGCGTGCGGAGACTGATATATTGCTAGATAAGGGTGTATATTTTCAATCTTCACGACCTAAAGGACCTAACTCGACGGTCCCGTGGCTTACGTAACATACTAGCCGAAGGTTGCTTCCATCAGCATCGGTCAGTTTGCTTGTTCCACCATGTCCGCACCGCATTTTGCAAACTGGCGTGAAATCCATAAAGTCCTCGTCTCGAACTGACTCCCCACATGCGCCTTTGGCTCCAGATAATGCTCTTGCCCTCACATGGAGTTGGGCCGCTTTATCTACTCGTCCCCGTCCAACTCTGGGTAATGCCTGAAGACGCCGTTGTTGCTGAATGCACGCCTGCGATCACTAGCAAGGTATTCTTTGATGCCCTTCTCGTTGGCCACACGCTCTTTCAGACTGAAGACGTGCTTGTAGTGACCGCTCTTGTCGAGAGCTGCCATGCGCTTGGGATACGCGTAGGTGATGCCGCACAGCAACTAGAAACCCACGTCAGCTCCTCTGTCACGCCTCAACAAAGGCTCGCTTACATGGAACAGGACCAGGTCGGCCGTTGTGGTGGTCGAGCCAATGAGGTAAGTCTTGTCGCCGTCCTTTGTCTCGGGGTTGGTTGACAGGACATTCTCGAAGTGTTTCAAAAACTTGGGAAGCCTATTTGCGCGATACGATTTTGCCCTTTCCGCCGCGGCATCCTTCTGCTCCTCGTAATATTTCTCTGTGGCGATGGGATGATGGGTATCGTGAGTCTGATCTCGCGCAATCAGTGCCTGCCTGCCTCGGAAGTCCTGACGTGACGCACCTCATTGCAGAGATCCAACGCCGTCAACACCAACTGATTCACAGAGCTTCTTTCCTCCTCGGCCGCCTCCCCTTCCTTCGTCCCCGCCAAGCCAAACTTGGGCGCGATGTGGTTCAAGATAGCTGGCGTCTGAGACAGGAGGCGCCCAGAGGGCAACTTGAGGGCCGGGGGAGCGAAGTGAGGGGGGTGGCCTGACTTCGAGGCGTTGGTGATGGAGGGAAGTAATTTCGCCGGATCCGACATTTCGGTGTACGCGACGCCGGCGTACTCAAAAGCTAGACGGACATATTCTCCTCGACCCGGAATACTAGGCCACTACGACGTCGTCAATGGTCAAGTTCTCCGCTCATCGATGGGAGACGCACGTAGTACAGAACATACTCCTCCGTCTTCTGCTTCTTCTGCGCCGGTCCTGCACCAGCCTCCTTTGTTGGATGGGTGTTTTTAGTGGACATGTTGCAGCGTAGTCGCAAAGGAAGGGCGGACGATGTGGTGAGAGATTTCGCCGTTAGGAAACGTTTTATAGCTGATGCCGAAGTGTTTCTTAGAGTCATGAGGGCGCGACACACACTCGGCTGTCGTCGGTCCTCGCGGGTGCGGCATGATGGCGCTGGCCTTGGTAAGCTGACGTCACTTTTTGCGCATCAACGCTCGTGTTCGTCGTGCGCAGCGGCCGCCAGGCGAGCCTTGCAGCCAGAGCCCGACCGATCAACGCGTTTGCACAACGTCCAGACAGGGTGGAGGCAAGACGCACCTAGCCCGTCGGTCAACGCAAATCTGGCTGAGACGCCACTGTCGCCCGGGTTCGCGGAGTCTCGCGCGCTCGTCGGTCGTAAAGCGGTCTGGTTTTCAATGAACCCTCTTCTCCCGTTTCGGAGTGTTACACGCACATCGAAGACCGCGCAGTACGCGGAGTACGTGGCATGTGGGCAAGCACTTTCGCCTTCTTGTGGGATCGCACGTTTCCCCTCGCCCACCGTTTCTTCTCAGAAGTGCACTCCCGCTCCGACGATCTGTGTGATGGCGCGATCGTGGAACGCTGATCGCCCATTCACGGCAAAACGCGATCTAGTAAACGGGCACGATCAGAGGGCATGATGCGCCAGCGTGTTTTTGGAGGACGTTGATGGCACAGACTGCTGCAAACTCTCGTGGGTGGCGTGGAGCAACATCGGAAACACGGCTCTCTTTATCGACGACCAGCCTAGGCCCACTGCGTAAGGTGACCGTTAAGTACATCAACCGTCCTATCTCACGTGTATGAGACAAACCCCTCTGACTTCACCCGTTTTCTCAGTTGTCTTCTTCCGCGGTTGCTCTTCGTTCGCTGTTATGACGGTCTATCGTAACATACTGCCTTTGGGAGGATGCTGTCTGGATCTTCGCACGGGAAACCGCCTGGGTATCTCTCAACGCGCGCTGTCCTCCTCGTTCCCCGCCTCGATCGTCACCCCAGATCCCAGACGCGGGGGATGGGACGTGGTCGGTCCGGCTGAAGCCCTGTAGAACAATCCGGACTCGTGTCGAAGAACGTCCATCGGATTGGTTCGTTCCATGATGCAACACCAATGATGTAGTTACTAGGCTTGTACAGGTATGATGTTCTCTGTCCATTTCCGTCTGCGCTGACCTGACGCAAAGTTCCCCGTTCGGCAATTCCTTGCGTCACGCAGCCCTTTTCGGTGCTGTGAACCAGCGTTGCCCCAATGGAAATTCTAACACCGGTCCCCGCGAGCCCACCGTGTGCATCGCACCTCGTGAATGAACGGCATGAGCATCTGGACAGCGCTCTCCCCAGCCTTCCTGCCCATCCTTCGCCCTCTATTGACGATGCATGGATGTCTTGCCTTCGCCGAAATTCCCAAGTGACGCATCTTTTTCGGGAGCATCGTCAATGTCGTGGGCGTGCAGCCGTTGCACGCGTATCAGCCCGTTGCATCTCAATAGAGTGTCTCCTGGTCCTTTCGCACCGCTCTTCCTTCCTTCGGGGTGTCCCATTCCGATTTCCCCTGAACGTCGCGTTCCGGGGCTTCAACCCGCCTCGTCATTTTGATCTTCGCTTTTGGTTTGAGGCCAACCCTCCGAGTGGAATCGGACGTGGAAGACAAGGGACTACAATTCTGTTACGACACAGCGTTACATGGCGTGCGCTGCTTTGGCTCGTCATTCTGTGATACGGGGGCGCCCCGCGACGGTCCAGTTCGCAGCCCCAATCTGCATGAGTCCATATCGGCAACTCATCACGTAGAGGTCTTTCTCCCGCCTTTACGGCCTGGGTGACATAGCTGGGACGCCACCGATTCCGATAGCGTATCTGTTTCACTTGTGAGTCAACGTCCCTATCATCGTGAGCTATAAACTCGAGTGCTCAACACAACGACCACATGGTCTCAGCACACCTTACGTCAATCTGACATAGCAGACCTGACACGCATCAGTCTATCGATCATCAATCACAGAGCAACCCAAAGCACCTGTCTTTGAGGTCATCGTCATGAAATATTTGTGCTTACCGGCGACGAGCGTGCCACGTCGCAAACTCACGTGCTATGTATGGCTCATCTCGGCATCAAATCAGGCGGTGGGGCCTCCAGGACAAATCAAAGATTTTTAGCCGCGAAAAGATGTGCTCGAATGTGCCTTTTGAGACGTGGTCCTCGTCAGACGACTACGGGTAGTAGACATCTTCCGGCGTCCTCTCTGGCTTTCTAGCTTTCCCGGCCAAAAGATATGGCACTGTTCCGGTACGTCGAAAACTGTCGATGATAGCAGAAATCTTGATTTACCGTGATATCAGATACCGAGCAACCCACGACCGTCAACATGGAGTCAGACATTGAAACAATATACGACTAGCGTCACCAGATGGAGTTTCGTCGTTGGCGGTTAAGCCCAAACCTTGTAGTCTTCGCCGCCGCGGATGTTGACCTACGGGTTGAGAGTATATTCATCGTCCCGCAGGCACTGTGGTTACGATGGCCCACTGTTATCGTCCGGTATTCCTCTACTGGGAGCTTTCAGCCAGTTTCGTGTCATGGGGCTCTAAATGGACACTCACGGTACGATACGGCCTCCGTAGCGCATATGAGCTCTTCCTGACGCATGTCATCGTCTAGACCCAGCCCATCGTGCTCTCCGGAGGGGAACCGCCCTGCCCTTGCATGCCGATATACAATGGTGCTTCCACTCGTCTTCCTTTCCCTGCGGCACATCACAATGTTCAACACGTTTTCTGCCACAGTATGCCGTGGACGCACCTGTGTTCATTGGCATGTTTGGCCAATCGACATTGAGGTGCGGGGCTATTGCGCGTATGGCCTATAGTCCATCCTGTGGATATCAGCTCGAAGATCCCCTGTGCAGGGTCGGAGGCCTTCGTCCGCCGTATCGCATCCTGGCAGGTCACCCATCGGGGAAAGTTCATCTCGAGCGTTCTTGCAGAGTGTAGCCTCCGTCTTAATACTTCGCCGCATGCCGTTCTGACATTGACGCTGCACCTGGTCTCGCTCCTGGCGTCAAACGCTATGGCGTAGTGCAACCATGACCATTCACGTGCGACTCGGGTATTGTCTGCATTCTCACACCTGACGTGTCCGTGTCCTGCATGTGTGGATGCATGGACGACTGCGTGTTTTTAGTGGGTGCGCGGTGGAAGACGGTGGACAATCGGTGAAGTAAATCTCTTATCCCTGATGTCCCTCTGTTGTTAACCCTTATTCGAGGAACGCGGCCGGCTTTCATGTGGCGGATTATACTTTTTAGAGGTCTCGTTCGCAGCTCGGTACATGGGTGCAGTGTGTTTTTTGTTCGCCTTCTCCCGCGATTGGGCTATCTGTTGGTGAGTTGAAGTCCACACGCGCCACTGAATACCTCGAAGCCGGTCTTGCTCCGCCTACGCTGATCTCGTGCATTATCCGGGACGCACAAACGCTGTTGACGGTATGTAATGAAGATTGATCATCTGTTCTGCATGTACAATTTATTAATACGTTTTCAACAAGTGATCGCTCAGCTCCGAGCTATTCTTTCCAGGGAATTCAGTCATCTTACCGAGTTGCTCTGTCGTCATCTCTACAACGTGCCGCCGCCTCACTGCAAACCTACCGGCAAAAGGGGTCAACTCAATCGAGACTATTTGGAAGCAACCGACTATCGAGCTGCGCGGTTGCGCCGCAGACGAAGTGCGCTCGGGGTTTCAGATTTTTATGACATTAAAGCACTGAACTCTCTTACTTCTTAGGAACCCTCTGCACGCAGGATGGACATTGGCGGCCCTGGATTTCCCCACATACTGTTCTTTCTACTGCGCGCTGGATGCACCACCATGCAGGGACGGAGCCGCGGAGGGCCTTCGTGAACCTGGGCTTTCATCTTGATCAGTTCTGCTGGCCAATCATCCAGCACTTGTTCGGTTCGCGCGTCCGCGTGCTCCGGAATTTCGTTATGTAGGACGCAGAGTGCATGGGAAGGGCAGTTTGCTATCTCCAGGGAACCACCTGTGTCGGGCGGACGACGCCACGGGCCTGCCTAGACTGCATGCCAGCACGGGCGCCTAACGTGCTGCAAGGGCCCCTCGAAGTTTGCAGAATTGCCACGCCCGTACAAATGCTGCCGGGCCAGTGGCAGGCTGCGCGGCCTCTCGTCATTGTTTGCCTCCGGATGGCTACCTTTGTTGCGATGCGCCGCGCTGCATACACACATCTCTGTTCTCGCACGACGCAACTCTACCTGCACGCCAACCACCGTCCGCTGACGCCTACGAGTCGAGACGCGCGCGGCCCGCGCGGGCCCGGGCTGAACCTAAGGCGGCTTCGTGCGCGCAGGAACGGGCTGCGAACAGAAGGCGCAGAGCTGGACGCCTTGTGCTCGCCGGAGTATCCAAGCGGCGCCGTTCCGAATGCGCGAAACAGGCTCGCAGAAGGCACCGGCGAGCAACCAACAGGCGCATGAATCAGAGACCAGGCACGTACCGCACACCGCAGACCGTTGCAGGCTTCGCCGCGAGCTCCGAGTCCCGAGTCTGAAGCTACCGTGTCCGCGTACAGGCAGAGTACTCGGGTCAGCGGCCTCCAATCAGTTAGCGTGCAATGTTCATCCGCGGTTCGGTGTCGTGAGAACTGTCCGAGGGCGACTCCTGTACGTATAGATTGCTGGGCGGGTGGCGCACGCCATTCGAGCACCGCTGGGAGAACATATGTGCAGCGCCCGCGACCGTTACCTTCTGGGAAGAAATGTGGCAAACGGGTCCCGCATCTAGATATGGTGCGGGCGCGTGCCCCGTGGCTGCCCCGACATGGACGTGTCTCCGACTTTGTATCCCCTTCGAGGTCGCGAGGTGAGTCAAGCCAGGACGCATGATGCATGTGTCGGAAACGTGCACGGAGATCCAGTGTCCATACTCCTAAGCTCGGGGGTGCATAACACGCGGGTACAATCACTGCAAATTTCACACACTGACATCGCAAAGTCCCGACAGCGTACGGCATGTGGTGGCGACGTCGCTGGCAGAGTCTGCGAGCCTATGAAGCTACCAAAGGCGGATGCGTTAGCTCGCTCGGGCTTATTTTGGAATTTGGAATAGTAATCGATATTGATGTAACGGACAGTGTATGCAAAACTGACTAGTTGTACTGCCTAACCAAAACCAAAGCCCAATACCAGAGAACTATGCAAGAGATGAGCGGGATAGCGATGCCTAATAGATACAAGAGTCCGTTTGAAGAAGTAAGGAGAAATGAGACGATGGGTGCGCGGGACGAGCATGGGATATACGAGCATAGATACGGCCAACCGAAACGGCAGGGAGCAGGGGACAGCACAGCGGACAAGAGCACGGAGCACGGGCGACGGTTCGCACCCCACAGGTGGGCGCTTTTCTATGCAGAGGAGACTAGAGCCGCGCGGCGCAGCATTATTGGACGTTAGGGGGCACGGGCACTGCTGGCGAGGAGGGCCCGATTATGACTTTGAGCACCATGTGCCCATCGTCGTCACGGCCGCGTGCGAGGAGCTCGAACGCCTTCGCACTCTGCTCGAGCGGGAAGCGGTGCGTGATGATGCGCTCGACGTGCGGGAGCTTGCCCGACCCAAGCAGCGCGAGGGCGGCGGGGTACGTGTTGCAGTAGCGGAAGGAACCCTGGATGTCGACCTCGCGCAGCGCGGCGGCCGAGAGCGGGAGCGTGATGTTGCGCGTGCCCATGCCCACGAGCATGACCTTGCCGCCGGTGACAGCGGCCTGTAGAGCGCGAGATACCGGTTAGTTTTGTGTGCAATGCGGCAGATAAGCGTGACGCACGTGGATCGACATCTGGATGCATGGCTCGGCGCCGGTGCACTCGAAGATGAGGTCAAAGCCGTCGGGCATGTCAAAGTGCGCGAGCGCAGCCGCAACGTTGTCCTTGGCGCGCTTGAGTGCGTCCTCGGTTGTCTTCGCCTTGTCGGTAGCGGGGAGGCAGTAGGTTTGCTCGGCAAAGCCTAGCTGCCGCGCGAGGTCGAGCCGCGCCTGGTTGATGTCGATCGCGACGACGCGAGTGGCGCCGTAAGACTTTGCGAGCGCGCAGGCAAGCAGGCCGATTGCGCCCACACCGAAAACGAGCACGGACCATTGCGTCCCGGGCACGAAGCCTGCACGCCGTGATGCATGGAGGAGCACGGAGAGCGGCTCGACGAGCGCGGCTTGTTCAAAGCTGCAGTGGTCGGGAAGTCTACATGCCGGCATGTCGGTATCACTGACAGCGACAGGGAACTATCAACTTATTACGTACGGGTGGAGGACGTGTGCGGGATGGTTCATGCGGTCTTGGAGTGTGCCGTCGAGATGGGGGAAGGTCTTTGCGCTGCTGGCGAAACGCATGTTTTTGCATAGGTTGTAGCGGCCCTTGGCGCAGTAGGAGCAGTTGTTGCACATGATGCCAGCCTCAATGGCGACACGCTGACCGACGACGAAGTTCTTTACGCCAGGACCCACCGCGGAGACGGTGCCGGCTGCCTCGTGACCGAGGACGAGTGGTGCTTGGAGCGCAAAGTCTCCGTTGCGGCCGTGGATATAGTAGTGCACTGATGGGGGTCTGGGGGTTGGTACGGGGTGAAGAAAAGGGGCGAAGAGGAGACGTACGGTCACTGCCACAGAGTCCGGTCGCCGCGACTTGGACCTGGACCTGGCCTTGCTGTGGCGGCCAGAGGGTGCGCTCCTCGACACGGAGGTCCTTGGGACCGTGGAGGACGACTGCGTTCTGAGAGCGGAGGGCTACTGGGGACATGTTGCGGGGGAGTAGATGTGTGGGTAGCTGTGAGGATGAGCGGAGGGCGTTGTGTTCATTCTGGAAAGTGGTTAGGATGCTTTATAGTGTTCTCGAGTCTCGTGAGTGAGCGGCGAACGGGATTTTGTTTGTACGCGGATTTCTTTCGCGGATCGAGTTTCTCAATTTTGGGACCGAGACGCTTCCTCACATTGCGGACCGACCATCCGGAGCGATCCACCCAATATTAGGTAATATCCTGAATTCGCATTTTGCTTCCGTGGCGGAGTTTCAGAACACCCAGAAAAGGGAGGACGCCGCACGTTCGGACCGGATTAGCTTCTTTGGGTGGGACGCGAGGCGAGGGCTGCTTGAGTAGGATTGAGTAGGATTGAGTAGGATTTCATGTCGCGTTAGAATTCAGCACACAACGTAGTTCGTGGCTTTCGCCGTCTCTCTCAGCCTCGCAGCCTTTCATCAGATCCTTCTCTCTTTTCTTCTTTCTTTCTCACTTCTCGCATCGCTGCCTATTCTGCCCCTCGAACCCCAGATCACACTCTTATCTCGACCGTCTCCTCGTTCCAGCGTCGTCCCATTTACCGGATGCCCGTCCCTTCCTTCAATGACCCAGCCACAGCCCGTCGAAACACAGAATTTTCGTCTCCCTTTTAGCCGCAGCCTCAATTTGTCTACTCCCTTCGGAGGGCGGCGCGCCCAACCGACCCGGCGAAATAACCGGGCTCTCTCCCAACACGACCGCTCTCCATCTTCTCCTAGAACGAATCCTGGGTCTTCACAATTCCGATACTACTCTTCTTACTCCTTCTGAGCAGCTAACCACAAGGTCTCTCCAGATCACACTACTCCGGACCTTCCGTCCCGTCACACTCCTGCCGTCACAGTTCATCCAGTCCAGGGGATGCTCGCTTTTGACCAGACACTTGCCGGCCCACAGATGAACTCAGTCGCCAGAGGATAAATAACGCGGTGTACTGCACAGGCTAAGCACACTCCTCCGAAATACTCTGCACCAATATGGATCCGACTCCAAGCGTACCTACACCCCAGCTATTCTCGCTTGAGGGCCGCAACGTGCTAATCACGGGCACGACCCGAGGTGAGCATATCCGCACAGCGATACCTAAGTATGCGTAATCTCCAGGCAGCTTGACCGCCTCGATACGCGAAGCAGCGCACACTGTTTCCGTTTCGAGCTAGCCAAGTCTGCACTTTATCTCCGTCTTTAGTTGCCACAGCTCTGTCGCTCCCATAAGCTATCCTGCATCCTGACTGATCACACACGCATGTCCTGCAGGCATCGGCGCACATTGCGCCATCGCGCTCGCGGAGGCTGGTGCTTCAGTCTGTCTAGTGCAGCGTCCCGGTAACACCAACCTCGAGACTTACAATACGATACGCGCGCTTGGCCGCACGGTCAAGGTCGTCGACTGCGATCTCGCGGACCACGCGTCCGTCCGCGCACTTTTCCAAAAAGCCCTTGACGCGATGGGTGGCGAGATCCACGTCCTCGTCAATTGCGCGGGCATTCAGCGCCGATCGCCCGCGGTCGCGTTCAGCGAGCAGGATTGGGATGATGTGCGTGTTCCGCTACTTCATACTACCTCCGTTTACATCGTTGACCGTCTCCTTCTGATCATAATTTCACCTCGTCCGCCGGTACATCTGCTTGTTGCTCGTCCTGCAATGCCCTGGGTCAATGACGCACTCGTCGTCTTACTCATATCCGTCGCTCCCTAAATCTGGCCTCGGCCATCTCCCCGTCTGGCTGCACGCCCTGCTCGTCACGGCGCACTACACCACGATGGGCACACCTGCACGCGTACCTCGCTCCCGGACCCGCGTTCACTGAACTTGCCACCCTAACCCGGCGGCGCGTCCGCTCCCCGTCCCGTTCAATGCTGCCTTGATCCCTCCGTCTGCGTGCTCGATTGACGGTTCTCGTCGGCGTCCGGCATCTCCCCCACGCCCGAACCCTCTCCATTCATTCCGTGTTCTCATTCTAATGCCTCCGTCTGACGCCCGACCCGCCTGCACACGATGACGTGGTGTCACGTTGTCCCTCTGCTGTGCTCTTTTTGCATTCGCATCGCACTCTAATGGTTTACCTTTCCATCCCGTTCTTCGCTACCTGACCACTTTGGACCTTCTCTGCCCATATCTGGCGACCTTTTTTGGCCCGCCCGTGCACCCGCGCTCCCTGGCTCCGTATTTCGGGATCCATACATGGTGCATCTCGCACTGATGTTCCGTGTGTGCTGTACATGGTGACTCTGTGTCCGCCTGGTATTCAACGGGTCTCGGATGACCATTCATCCCCACATGCAAATTTACTCGCTCGTTTCAATTCTCCCCACATGCATCTACCTCTTACGGCGACCGCACATCACTTATACCGCCCTGCTCTCCGCGCCCCATTCACCGCACGCCCTGTTTACCCGTCTCGACACGGCTGCCGCCCATTACGGCTTCCCTACTTCTGATCGTGCACTCTCTTTCTCTCCTTTTCCTCGTCTTTCCGACGCCTATCTCATGACGACACCGCCACCGATACCAATTATCGCCTCCTATCTGCTCGTCGGGCTTCCGATCACGCACTCCTTCGCCATCGCCACCGCTGCTCATCGACACGAACACGATCGTTCATGATACGCACACCCAATCGCGGATGCTGATGCCAACAGGTCCTCAACGTGAACCTCAAGTCGTGCTGGTTACTCAGCCAGGCTGCCGGCCAGCACATGGTGCCCCGGCGCAGGGGAAAGATCATCAACTTCTGTTCGCTCCTGACCTACCAGGTCCGCTGCTGCGTTTATCTTTACATGCTCACGGTCTCACTTTAAGCTTTCCCGTCTGTTTGTTCACCCGCTCGCCGTCCCACAACTTTTCTTCGTGATGATCACGACTCGAAATAGGGTGGCCTCAACGTGCCGGCCTACGCAGCCGCCAAGGGCGCACTGGGCCAGCTCACCAAGTCCCTCGCGAATGAGTGGAGCAAGGAAAACGTCCAAGTGAACGGGATCGTCCCTGGTTATATCGCGACCGACATGCAAGTATCTTTGCCCGTCTATTTCGGGCCGCGCTGACGGGTCACTGCTCGAAATAGGAACGAGAAACTACTCGCAGATCCCGTCCGCCTGCGCCAGATATCAGAGCGCATTCCCGCGGGGCGCTGGGGCGAGCCACGCGACTTTGCTGGTCCCGTCGTTTTCTTGGCAAGCCAGGCCAGCCAGTACGTGTGCGGCGAGTTGCTCGTCGTCGACGGGGTTAGTACTGCCCGCCCTGCATGTCTTCTCTGCATACTGACCCGCGATTTGCGCTTCCAGGGCTGGATGGGGCGGTAGATCTGATACACGTTCGCGGCGGTGCGCTATTCCTCTTTTTGAGATCCTTCCCCAGCTTGCCGAGCTCATGTGAACACTGCGAACAGGTTCGTGCTCGTGACGGCCGCCCGCCTCCGCATTGGACGGAAGGTCCGACAGAACGCGAATCTCATCGTGAAGCAGCGAGCAGTGTACGTACAAGAAGACAGGCTAAGGAGAGCAAAGGACCCGGGTCTGATAGAACGAGCACGTATATTGTTTACGCGCCCCGCCAGTGTACGAATTTCCGCACAATGTATCACCAGTTAGTGCACAGCGTCCGTGACACCCGCTAACGCTAATGAAAGCGACGCCGGTGTACGAGAGGTTTTGCCAGCTCTCACAGCAGGGCAGTAGCCTTAGATCCAAGCGACCCACGATCATGTCGGAAGCTCGGTCCCGAGATACGACAGCAAACAAGATCAGGGGTGCACCGCGGTCGTGCACGTACACGGACATGTTGTCTTCGGTGCTCATAGATGTCGACGGTCTAGAGCACGGCCTGCAGGCTCAATGAGCTTAGATCTCTCCGCGATGGATGCCTGTGGAGCCCCCAAAATTCGCCATCAACGGTCGTAGCGGAGGCCAGCGGTCCGGGAGTTGTGGTCACGGCAGATGTAGCCCACGAGCAATCAACACGACAGAGCGCGCAACCAGCTGACATGTGCTCGCCACAGGGTCAGGCAACATCTTTCCGGTACGCATCATTCTAGCACCGGAGGAGGGCTGCGCGGGATGCATGTAACTGCAACATTGCCGGTTTCGCGGAACAATTGAAGAGGTGTTTATCAGACGTGCACACCGGTCCGAGCAATCGAGAGTGGCGTGGCGATTGGGCAAGAATGGAGGCGAGCAGAGCTGATATTGACATAATTGAAGGCGTATTTGTAGGCATGCTGTGTCGCGAGAACGTCCTAGCTCGTCGGTACAATTCAGAGCATGATCTTGGTCTCCCGAGCTTGCAATTCCAGCGCATTTCATATGTGAACTGTTCTTGATTGGTCGGGCACCGGTACGGAGACAGTTGTTCAAGACGAGACAAAGCAAGGAACGCGCCTCACGTGGGTTTCACACGCTGCCTCTAGTGTGGAAAGTCGCGCACAGGGGCCGTAACGACACCCCGGTGAAGTGGTGCTGAGGTTGTGCGTAACTGAGAGGACACAGACAGGCGACAAGGTCGCTTGGCGGCCTATTCGCGTCGCGCCAGATGCGGGCTATTGGAGCACTTGCACATCTCAGCGGCGCCAGAACGTGCCTAAAGAAACGCCGTGAAGCTGGTGGGAAGCCCTCGGTCGTCTAGTTAACTTGAGAGTCTCTGAGTGAGAAAGACGAAACAACGGTCCGTATGCCGACACGATGACCAATGGCGACAAGACCTTCAATAGTGATCGGTTGGCGAGTCTGGATGGAGGGCCAGCTGCCAGAGCACCTGCTAGACAACAGCCGATGCGTCTCGTTCCTCTGACCTCAGGAGAAAGTCGATGTATTGGAGTCCGCGGTGCAACTGACGTAAAGCCGAGACTGAACGGCGGGCTGCACCTTATCAACGAATCAGAGACCTGCACTAGACACACATTCGTCGAGTTGGAGACATACCATCCACCGCGAGGGCTTTGCATGGTCAGCGGACAGGTACATACGCGCTGATTGCTGGGCGTCCGGATCGCGTGGGACGGTAGATCAACACCACCAACACGTTGTTTCGATTAGCTTTAAGGAATAAATGTCGCCCTAGCGGGAGAGAAGTCTTTGATGAACATGCTGTGACTGGAGAACTCCGGGGAGACGCTCTAGAGAGTCGCGCATTTGGGTTTCCGGAGCACTTGAGCGGTCGGAATCGGGACAATTGTCATAAAGGAGCGCCGCCTGCTGTAACAGACAGGCTTCCAAGGTGAGAAAGATACCAAAAGAGTCAACTTCAAGTCAGGACAACGTTCCGGTACGTGCTCACAAGGCTATTATCGACGGTTTTTGACCGAAGCCCCTGTGGTTGGCCCCTTGTAGAGGGTTTCATTACGGCTTCGCTTCTGTGTGACGGGGAAGATGGAGGGCAAAGAGGGCTTGCAAGGCCTACCGGCCCGAAAACGCGACTGAGTAGCACTTTAGTAACCAGGTACGCGAGCTCGAGTCACGAACCTGGGGACTTCGTGTCGTTTATAGTGTACAGCCATACCGTAAACCAGTTTTTCTGGGTGATTGCGGCGAGTGAGAGTGGGCAAACAGGCTTCTGAACGGGCCTGACGCGCCGTGTCCGGAGATGAGTGTTACAGAGCGCATGGACGCGGCGTCGGAGGCGAGTGGCTCCAGAGTGAAGCGTTCAGTCCGCAGCGGACTCGCCGGTAGGCACTACATGTACGAGACGCGTTTCGACGCTCTATCAACTATCAACCCCTCTAACTGATTCTTGAATGGGTTTTGCGGATATACTCTGTCAGCGACACAGTAAGAGATCAACGTGCGCCAACAGCAAGTTGAAGAACTCGACAGACCTTGCTGTGCGCAGTGCAGTGAACCCTCGTTGATTGACGGCACACGAGCGTGCGAATGTAAAGGGCAGAGAAGAGACCCTCTGTATGACGCAGTACGAGAATCCTTCGATAAGGGCATCTGTGAAGAGACTGAGAGTCTAGGCTGCTTGCACCTCTATCAATGGAGAAAGTTCTAGTGGCCGAACGTTAGGACACTCACATGATAATGGATCGGTGCGAATGTGCAGCTTCCAATGTGGCGTTCCTCGGGGACATGTTGCCGGCGGCAGTATGCCGATTAAGAACGGGACGATGTGGCCTGTTGAAATGCCGGCGGCCACATGTTCAGCGAATGAGATGTGGCCCCTCCCAGATGTTGAAGGGCGTTGAGAGAAAACCGTAGTTGATCCGATTGAGTGTGCAATCTGCGGGTGGACCCAGGGACGCGGATGTTTTAGCATTCAAGGGTTCGCCGGCATTTCTCGTCTCTCGCTTCAAACACGTGGACTGGCTCTCGTAAGTCTGGTGTTAATGCTGCAGACGAAGCACCCGGTGAGCATGTTCGAAAGACTAGGCCTCAATCTCCATGGGAAGCTCACTATCATCGTTGCATCGATTGTCGCTAATTGAACGGTCGGAAAATCGAAGCGGTTCCGTGGGTAGAATCATGTATAGTGCGCCATACACAGCGAACGGTGGTTGAGAAGATACCGAACATACGATCGATGTGCAATGTATTGTTGATAGAGGGTGTCAGCGCCAATAGACCGAGGATGTACGAAGCCCTAAAAGAACGGTACGATTGAGTTAATTAAACAGTCGTGCGCTCCCCTTCTCTACGATACGGCACTTGCGCCACCCCCACAGCGTATTCCACCCACGAATGGTCTGAAAGTATCCGGCCTGGATGCCTCGAGCGGCTTCCTAAAGGCGAGTTGGGTATTGAAGGGGATGCTGGGAGTGACACAAGTACGGCAACCTCGGCCTCATCGATTGCATCGCCCACTGAAGGTACATGCAGTTGTTGAGCGGTATGATCGCCTGCCACGACCCTGCAATGACTCAGATCACTTCTACGCACATCACCAGGAATGCAATGCATGCATACCGATGATTCCTCCTCCATCGTCCCCTCCTCGGATTGGAAAGTGTCTCTGCATCGTCGACATTCAGGTGATCTGACTGTAATCTCACCGCTAAAGGCTAGAGTGGAATTGATTACAACGGCGCTTTCAGTAAGCACGGAGAAATACATACATGAATGTCGCTCCATCCTTTTCCTGATCCGAGGGCCTGCTGTCGTGACCCTTCGAACGAGACCTCCCACAGTTGTGGCTGGACAACCGGGCCCCGGGCAGACTGCAAAGCATCGAAATGTGCCTCACGGCGAGCGATACGACGACGGTAGTATCCACTGCTGCCAGCACAAATCAATAGGAGCCCTACAAAGCCGACCGTGACCACGATGATGAAGCTAGATGCGCTGACTGTTGATATGTCCCGGACATGTAGTGTGTGTAACGAGGAAGAATCGAAGAGGAAACCAACATCTTGCGATGATGATCCACAGGAATTGTACGAGGAATACATCCAAGACTTCGTGGTCCTAATGGTGGTCTTTACGGCAGTTCATACGGCGAGCGGAAGGAGCGTATCGAGTGAGGATCGGCTGGGCAATGACGGCGCACTTGAAGAGGCGCGCGGGCACAATACGCAGTCAGGGACAGGCGCCAACAGTCGGCGCACCGCTTTGCACAGTCTTAGATAGGAAAACCTTGGGAAACGCCACTAGATGGTGTGAAAATCTGCTCAAAAGCAGGTCAAAATGGCGCAGCCTGTGAACGTCTGTTCGTCTTCGATCGATATCGTATGCAACCTTGGGACCAAAACCCGCGCAGGATCATCATCGTTCACGGGTGGGTAACGAAGAATGCTCACTGGTTTACTTGCCAGAGATACTCGCTGGTATACTTGTCCCAAGGATCACGCAGTGCGAGGTAAATCAGTGTTGAAATGCGTAGAATTTCTCATGAAGCACAGTTGTTGAACCTGGGATATCTGGATGAATCATGATCGTGTGACGCGTAGACCAAGACGTTGGTACCGTGGGCCGTCCTAAATAAACAAGAGCCTGCGACAGATGTGGATAGTCGCATGAGACATTGATGCCCAGCCTTCTTGCTCTGTAGACGGTGAGGATAAGAACGTGTATGGGAGAGCTCTCCGAGTCTGCGCAAAAGTAGGCAAAAGTTTTGGCAGATCAGCGTTAGCGCCCGATCGACGGCTAACTCCGAGCAAATATTGCGCGTCTAATCTCAATGAGTTCAGGTTCTTCGTGAAAGCATTCCACAGATTCCGTCGACATGGGTCTTGACCGCGGTAACGAAACTACAACACAACTATTGACTCTGCTCAATGTTTCTGCAACCAGAGCTGGGAAGCGGAAATGGGACACAGTGGAGGCCCGACCAAAGGAGAAACTCAACAAGCGGCGAGTGGTTCTCCTCGAAGAGCCAACCGTGACAATTATCGAGCCAAACGAACCTCCATCCCCGAAACTTGACGTGGAAGGGACGAAAGACGCAGTCGATGTTGCTGGGCCGGCTAAGGTAGATTTGGAACCGGAGGGCGAGCACGAGGAAGAAGAGAGAGTGCAAGGTATGTCGCTGTGTTTGAACGCTTGAGGGATAACTAACGCAACGCATCTCATAGAAGGCGTCGTTGATCCATACGAAGCGCATTTTGGTATCAACCCTGATGTGCTGACCGACCCTGCTCGTACGGCAGCAGAGCAGAAAGCTTGGAAGATATCGAGGGAGAAACACGGGAAGTTAGGCGGTGTGTTACAGTATACTCCAGACGTGCCCGATGCGTCCGCCGTTGAGAAGCGGCCCGCAGCATCAGCTGTACGTCATATACCTTCCCGCATAGACGACTACTTAATCCTCGCGGCAGATTCTGGACAGATTGAGAACGCCGTTCGAACAGCGTCAAACTAAATTGCCCCAAGGCGAGTCACTCAATTGTATTTCCCACCATACGTACGCTCACACTGACAATCTCCGAGAACAGAGTTGGCCATGCTCCAGAACGACCTGTTGTCACTGCTGGCAGCCCATCGTGACCTGTACCTTACCCGGACCCCCATCGAATCCCAACAAAGCGTCCGGGAAGCCATATCATTACACTTCTTGAACCATATCACAAAGTGCGTCGATGACGAACCTGTCCCTCATGCGTTCGATTGACAAGTTGTAGAAAGCGTCGGCGCGTCCTGAAGAATAACGAACGCTTGGCTCACGCTTCGAAATCTGGCGCGGCCGCCCCAGAAGACGTACAAGATCAAGGGTTCACACGGCCTTCAGTCCTCATTCTCCTTCCTTTCCGTTCCTTCGCACTCAGGTGGCTCTCTGCCCTCACTTCCCACACTCCTGCGCCCGAGTTCCAAGTCGAGAACCGTGCGCGCTTCTCAACGGAGTACGGCTTACCGCCTGACGTGGTGGATAAGCTGGAATCTGCTGAGCCGGGTACCTACCCTCAAGACCACGTGGAGATGTTCAAGGGGAACGTCGACGACAGTTTTAGGGTGGGCATCAAGGTAACACGCAAGAGCATCAAGTTGTTCAGTGAATTCTATGGCTGCGACTTGATCCTTGCGAGTCCGCTCGGCCTTAGGATGTCGATAGAGAAAGAGAAGTAAGTCCCTATTGGTCCTGCCCTGCCTTCGACACAACTGATCGGCTTAGGAACGCGGACTTTCTCTCGTCCATTGAAATGCTCGTGGTCGATCAGATGGACGCCCTCACCATGCAGAACTGGGAACACGTCCAGGTATAGCATGAGCCGTCCGAATCTCGCTGCGCCACTATCTGACTTTGTAATTACAGTTTGTCCTCTCGCATCTCAATAAGCTTCCTAAGGAATCGCATGACGTTGACTTCTCACGGATCAAGCCTTGGTATCTGGACGGACAGTAAGGACCATTTTCTCAGCTCTATCGCCACTCTTGACACCGATGTTCTTGACGTAGTGCGTCGTTTTTGCGACAGTCGATACTGTTGTCCGCTTACGAGACGCCCGAGACGCGCGCGCTGTTCAACAACTCTCTCCAAAACGTCGCAGGCAAAATCAGGACAGAGAGACGTTGGCAAGCTATCCCAGTTCCAGAAGGCGTAGATCAGGTCAGAAGACCCATCGACGATTGCTGATCCGCACCATTTACCGTATTGACAGAAATTTGTCAACTTCGATTGCGCAAGTCCCAAAGATGAGGCGGACAAACGCTTCGAGTTCTTCACTACCCAGGTGTGTTTCTGTGATTCATCAACTCTGAATACGACTAAGCTCTCGTAGGTTCTACCTGGCATCTTAAAATCTGCGGTTCAAAGCGCAAATACGGTGGTCTTCATCCCGTCGTCATTCGATTTCATCCGAGTCCATAACCACTTTCGGAAGACAGTGGGAGTCTCTTTCGCCGTTCTCTCTGAGTGAGCGACTCTCGTAACTTCCCCATGATGGCACGCGTCAACTGAAACCTTCTTTTACAGATACTCTTCGAATCAGGATATCTCACGGGCTCGGCAGGCGTTCTTCAGCGGGAAGAAGTCATTCCTGCTTGTCAGCGAGCGATTCCACTTCTTCCGACGGTACGTGGTCAACGATCCGCCGTAGACTATCGCTGACGTCTTGTGTAGGTACAAACTTCGTGGAATCCGGAATGTCGTCTTCTATGCCCCGCCCGACCACCCTCAATTCTTCACGGAGTTCCTCTCATATCCGTTCCTCGACGACGGGGTCGAGGCCAGTGACGTCACCAGCAAGGTGCTGTACTGCCGCTACGACTACATGCGGCTGGAGAGGATTGCGGGGACAGAGGGCGTCGGAGAGCTGATTAAGCGCGGCGCTGCGTAGGCCTGTGCCCTGCGTCATGTATGCGGAGGCTAGCCATCAGACATACTGTTTCGATGTGAGCCAAGTAGCGTTTCTCTATGTCAGGATGCTGCGCTTTTTTCCACGTCTTGTAGAAATGCAGACCCAATGTGCATGTCTGCGTCAATGTCGATGTCGCACCGATATGTCCGCCTCGACGCGCAGGACACAGAGATCCGGTGGAGCTGCAAAGAAGCCCTCGCCGATTACGCGTTGACGCGCAGGGGTGCTCACGGGAGTCCGAGGCCGCCGCCGTGTGTGGACTGTTATGGAGCCAGCCCGCCTCGGTGCTACTGTGGCGTTTCATGATATTTAATGGCAAGGGCGCGCTGTAGAAGATCCGCCCGCCTCTATCCGAGGCGCACCGTGCCGCCACGACCTGAGACCGACTCCGAAGTCTTACGCACACGACGTCGATGGAGAATGAGGCGGCTCGGTGGGAGCACATGCATGATATATATGTGTGGAATGCGGGAACGACTATGCTACACTGGGTATCTATACGGAGAACGAAGGCCTCAACACTAAACAAGTCGTACAGCCCGGACACGTCCCGCTCACCCGATATAGCCGCGGGCGCACATGTCCATGAGTATTGGGACGTCCATCGACGACGACGGCGAGGGCTCCTCCTCTGGCGCTTTCCTCGGAACATCTCCGTCGGTGTAAAGCACTGGACGGGTGCCGATGGAAAAATTGCGCGTGTGTTCGCCAGGCCGTCTCTCCGGCGTGGGCATCGCGACAAACACTGTCACCTGCGCCTGCTGCGTCTTGGGCCCCGGACGTGGCACGCTGGTGAACGTTCTGCTGACCGATCAGTCTCGTATTCTGCACGCCAGCAGAATTAAGCTCACCTCCACCGCCGCTTCTCTGGCATTGAGTCGGGCCCATGGTCCCGCTTGCGCAGAGACCACGATCGTTTGTGAGAATGTGGCGAGTCGGTGTCACCGTGTAACTCGAAGGAGAGCGGCTAGGGATTATTGTCAGGGGTGCTGATGGGCACCGATAGATTACCGACTACTCACATGCAGATCCTCAAGGAATGGCTTCGAGTCAACTGCCTCAGTCACGTCGGTGCGCACGTCCCACAATTTTGGCTCGTCATAGTGCTCCGGCCATTTCTCGTGGTATAGGCGGATCGGTGCTCGGTGGCGCACGGGGAAGGCCGTGCCCCCATGACGATGATGCATAACGCCTGCCGCAACGAGAAGACCCCAGAGGACGATCGCTACGAGGATGACGATGGGTATGATGGTGGCGACGATCCGGAGCGTGGAATGATCCGTCGAGGGCGAAGGTAGGGGCACATTCGCTGATGGGGAGGGCGTGCTACTCGCGAATGGTGGGGTCGTGAAGGCGGACGTCACAGACGACATGGGGGTCGACTGGGCAGGGTGTTAAGTGGCGGTGTAGGCTATGCGGGCTCACGAACAGTTATATGAGTAGTCGCCTCATATCCTCCGTGGGGTTTTGTGTCGTGTACGAGCTCGAGGAATCCCGGGCGCTCGTGTCGCATTTGCGATCGCTCAGTGCCGCTTCGATCTGAAACGCCTCCCCGCCCCGCCGTCACAGCCCCTATGTCCTGCCACTGCGGAAGGATTGGCGGAGAGCGGTCGTTCCCAAATCATCAGGCGCCCCTGGAGATAACGGTTTTACAAATGTGTCGTAGTCCAGAGGTTCTGCCTGCGTAAGACAGGCGTGAGGCGGGGTTCAATGGACGCTAGAATTTCCAGTGCTGAATAACACACGGGGGTCACGGTGAGGCTCTCTGGTTTGGCGGTTTCCAGAAGCCTTCGAGGTTGCTCAGAGCAGTCATGATGCGACAATTGATCCCGGTCGGGTGTGTCGCAGGAGACAGACACGTCTGGCGCAGAGAAAAGTGCGTTGACCCGTCAACCTAAAACACTGCCCAAATCGGGACTGGGTTGTTTGAAGCGCCCGCGCGGTTGTGGCCTGTTGGCCTCAAGTTTGATGTCTCGGGGCGGACATGGACATCCTACTCAAGTGCGGCACCGAAACACGATTACAGCCGGCTTTCTAAACCATTCTTGGTCTCGTACCCAGACGGGAG